>CM060846.1:327503011-327733011 GCA_030762175.1 Metallyticus violacea
AGTAGTAGTAGTAGTAGTAGTAGTAGTAGTAGTAGTGGTATATATATTTATTCACAAAATATATAGTTTTTGCACGGGTCCTGGGACCGTACGTGCTTCCCCAATACACTGGAAAATACACGAAATAGCACATACTAACATTTAGCTCTTAAGAGACAAATTAATGAAATAAATAAATAAATGGAAAAAGAAATATATATATATATATATATATATATATATATATATATATACATATATTAAGTATAAAATTTTAAATACCTAAATAAAATAAATAAAGAAAACAGTACAAAAGAAAATAACGTACACTCCCTCACATATATGTGCAAATAGTTAAAAGGAATTCTGTATCGTGTTCTCCTACCCCCCTTTCCAACTGTCTATCTCTTCCAATCTGATCTGTCTCAATTTATTTAAAAACTTAGCTACTCTCTCTTCCTCCTTCCTATCTGCCATCAGCAAAAGTCCAGCACTGCCACCGCCGTCTACCCCCCCCCCCCCTTTAACAAACGGGGCTGGTAGAGATCTCTTCCTCCATTTATCTTTTATCTGTCCCCTTGTAGGATTATTTCACGAATAAAATAAGAGTTTAAATGTGATTCCCCTTAACTTGCATTTCAAAATTGTAAGAATTGTATATTTGTATTATGAATGCTTAACCTTTTCAGCCATTTTGCAACAGACGAATATCGGTTGTTAGTAATGCCAATAGAGAGGAGCCAAAATATGCTTTTAGGACAATTTTATGAAAAGAAAAAGAATAAAATTAATATATATTCTCGCACAGAATATTACTCATTTTATAAAATATTATACTTACTTATGAATAACCTACCTATTCAGAAATCGTGAGACCGAAATAGACCAAAATCGAATATTACAATTGCTACCATTCAATTAACTAAATACCAAATGAGAAAAACAAAACAGAGATAGCATTTTACTATTCACGACAAGGTGTCTGCTAAAATTGTGGTTGCTTAGACAGATTTTGTTAGTTCATTTACAAAATGATTTCAGACTGTTTGGTTGAATACGCAAAAACAACTATTTGAGTGAATAAACATTAAGTTAACCTGCTAGCAAAAAAAGGTCAGTTATACGTGCTGACGATTATAGTGGGGGTATGGAGTTGGCTACACCGGTCAGAAAACAGATGCATTTGGCGCGATAAAGGAATTTCATAAAACTTTAGGATAATTTCACTGCGATGTCGGGCAGTAATTGGTCAAAATTCAAAATTTTGCTTCATTTCATTGGTCGATTTTAACAGGACGTCATATAAGGGAAGTAGTCTAAAAAGTAATTAAAATTATAGTCTACAGTACATAATTTATCCACAGAATTAGAAGAAGAAAATAATATGAAATCTGGAAAATTGCTGAGATAAACATTATTTAATCTTTAAAAATAAAGAAATGAAAAAGCTTTATGTTTTACTTTCTGAATAATCTTTCGTTCAGAAGTACCCTCAACGCAACAGACCAATTGCATCACTTGGAAAAAGTGAATAGACAAATGATCTTGCATTTCCCATACAATATGTTAGGTGAAATGTGCAATTATGGATAATTAATGACTGTAATTGTGAAATGGTGCTTTCTGCGAGAAAAGACAATTCAATTTTTATGATAAAACGCTTTATAATACCCTATCCCAGCGCCTGTTGCCACGTCACTTTCATGCAAGATGGCGCTACAGCATTATTGTAATTTTTCAGAGGTCAATTTCACTGTGTGAAATGATTCGTCAGGAAACACATCAGATCTAAATACAGTGAAACTTTTATGGATCGGACTTCAGAATTGTTAGCTTTAAAATGAATAAATGAAATAAAATCTTCCTCACAAAACAGAAATT
This sequence comes from Metallyticus violacea, assembly GCA_030762175.1. Taxonomy (NCBI): domain Eukaryota; kingdom Metazoa; phylum Arthropoda; class Insecta; order Mantodea; family Metallyticidae; genus Metallyticus; species Metallyticus violacea. The sequence continues at coordinate 327,504,872 of CM060846.1, forward strand.
TTCTGCTAAGAAACTAGGAATACTTCTTAATTGCAAATAAAGAAACAGCACGGTAAATAAAGTGTCTTCCCTACCAACGTAAATGCATTATGTAATAAAAGTATTCTGCAACCGAATGCTCGATTTACAGAATAATTCGTAAGTGTATATCTAATATCAAGTTTCTATCTCACAATAATCGCAATAATTTTCCAATTTACTTAGATATATGTAAAGTTCCCAATTTACACGAGAAGTTATATCATATTAATAGAACTTCAGCTATCATTTATGCTCTCATTTCCAGAACCTTGCTACATTTGCATCCTTATTCAAAAGAAAACGGTTCTCTGTTAATGCATATACTCAAAATGAAACTCTTTGGTTCTGAAGACAGTTATATTTCATCCCTGAAAACTACGGTCCATGAAGTTTTGTGATACAACACTTTCACATTGTTTAGAACTCTAAAGGCTCAGCAGTGCCTCGACCACTATCTTTAATTTTTTTTTGGAATCCCTTAGAATTAAAATGGGCGAATAAACAGAGAATATTAAATTGCTTTTTCAATAAGGGCGGAAAATGTAAGTAAAATGCTATAGTTTTATACGTAGTTCTCAATAGATGTTGCCATTTTCAAAGGAGTGAATTCCAAACATTTGATGAAAATAATTAATGGTATTACGCACCAGAATTGCAGATTTTGTCAAATGATAAACATTATATCCATCGTTAATTAGAAGCAATTTCTATGTCACTATTTCTTGTACTTTCTAGAACTCTTGCGTAGATTCGGATAGCGTTAGAAAATCCTTTATTGGGTATAGAAATGTTTTCCTGCTAGGTTGACACCTATTGTTGTGTTTTCACTTATTTCGACTGGAGTAGGGTGGTGTAGGTTCTTTTCTTATAATTTTTCTGGCTTTCTGCAAATACTGAAAAATTCTGCGTTCAGTAAGGTTTGTTATACCTGAAACAATATACTTATTTTCATAGCTTTGAGCTCCCACCGTTTTATTGTAAAGTGTAAGCATATTTCCCGCTGCACATCAATGTAACGGTGGTGGATGAATGCATGAGTTTTCATGGTCAAGTGTCCAGTTGGGGCCTGCACGTGCTCATCCACTTTGGTCGTCCACTGCTGCTAGCATCTTGTGTGAGGCATTAAAGTGAAAGTGTAAGGACCCACGTACACTTATTGGTTAATGCGTGTTAGTAATGCACGCACGTTCCCTCAGTAGTGCCAGCGAGATGATGCTCATATGTTTCATCTGCAAGCGCATTTTTTAGCTTCAGGTGGGGCATATACGCTTTGTTGTAGCGTCTGTCTGTTTGATGCTGTAAGAGTTACACCGTGTTCTGTAGACGCTCGCACTGTGGAGGGTGTTTGCCGTTTTTTGTATGTCATAGGAATGATGCCTGTTTCTTGAAGGATGTGATCAGATTTTCATGTCGCATACGTATAACACCTATAAATAAACAAAAAATCTATCAAATTATTAAATCTGCTTGACGTCCAGCACACAACTGACACCCGCCCTCAGCCATCAGCGGTACTGATGATAACGGCAGAGCGTAAGTGCTTCCTACGAACCTTCTTTGTTTCCATTAGACAATCTTTTCTTTTACTTTCTAAAATAATAGAGATTAATTTGGCGCACCCCAAAAGTTACTAGTCCGCCTAGACAGGTAATCAAATCGCCAAGTCCCTGCCATCAACCCTGACAAAGTCACGGTCAATGCGGCCCCTAACGCTCTGCAATTATTTCGCTTCATTCCCCAAAGTACGACTCCTTGGGGCAATGTCCGAACAGTTCACATGTCTTTATTTCTTATTAGTAACGATGGAATTTCGGAAGTTAACTAGTTGCATGTTCTACACATCGTGTTATTTACATCAGCCAGAAATCCATTAAAGGGACGTCTTTTATTTTCTATACGAACCAGCAGGCACACCAAAAACAACTGACGGCATTTTACAGTCAGGTTTATTATAACTGTAGCTGCATCTACGCAAATTTGGTGTCTAGACTTCGTTGCTTACTTATAATAGAATGTGCCGTTGATATTCTAACCGCCCTGCTTACTAACACCACATGAGACGCAGTAACAATAAGGTACTATGCTCAGTAGCTCTGATCTAATTACTGGATGCGGGACTTCCAGTCGTGTTCTGTTCATACACAACGCCCACATTGTTTTGCTCACCGAGACACAGCTATATAACACTGACCGACTTAGCTTACCGGAATGTTCTGTTTATCGTGCTGATCGGGACAAACACGAAGGTTGACACAGCCAGCCCATAGCCATTAAACGCGACGCTGCACATCTCCCTTCCTTGAGCGGCATTAAAGCGACTGGGATTAACATCTCATTTAACAATCTTCACACTACATTAATGGAACGCATAAACACCCGACATAGACAATGCTATTTCTGATCTGTATTTCTAGTGCAACTTAATAATCACTGAAGGGAACTTGAGTGCTAAATATCCATTCTGAACTACCACACAACAAATTTAATGGATACCATAGTGCTGTGGAACGAAACATTCTCAATTACATATACCAGGTCCCATCAAGCTCATATTTATGCTTCCACGCCTTAGCCAACAACAACCATTGCCACATCCTATCAGTGCTAATTACAGTTGCGGGCCCAGTATTAACCGCTCTCACCCCTTCCACACATTTTCAATTTAACTAATGGAAAACTAATCACCTGCGCTCTACGTGACGTTGCCATTAACTCGCGCGATGACATTCACGCTTCAACAGATTATCCCCAACACACTTTTTCAATAACTACCGCGATTGCAGTTTTACCAGATACCCAAGGCTCTTGACGAACTCGGACTGTGTAACTAACGCTGAGCTCCTCCAGAATGCAGCGGCCACGAACTTGGATCATTGGAATTTAGAGCATCAGCTTGGAACTAGCCAGTACCTACTTACCATCGCCAGAAACTGCTTACAGCCACCCTGGATTGAGAGGAAGCATAAGCCATTGCAGGTGCACTGCATATAAACTACATTAAGTTCTGTGAACTGAGTCTTCCGGGCTGTCTTCTTCTTTGTCTTCAGTCACTGCCTCGTCTCCAAGCAGATTACGCCGAGCACACCACTGAAGATGTTCACCGCAGTCGTGGACGAAACGTCTGGGAAGTTGAAGGAGAAGAATCCCATTGAACCACGGCCTTACAGCCCGGAAGACTCATTGACACCAGCTGTGAAAGCCTGCGTTCTACAAACTATAGTTAGTTGCAAAGGAAGAATAAGAATTAAAAAATTCCGGTAACGGCTGGAATTCGAAACAAGGATATTTAGCCTTACGTACTATCGCTCTAACCAAATGAATTACCATGTCCTCCTTCAAACACGGAACCACGAACCTGTCTCAAGACCTCTGCAGATACAAGGTTCGAATTCCGGCCTTGACCGGCATTTTACAAGTCTGATTTTTTCCCTTCCAACTTACGACATACACACAGCTGGTGTGAAAGAAAAAAAACTCCTTTTTGCACGATGCATTTCCCTCTTGCTGGAGTCGATCCTGATGGTCTAGTGGTAACCATACTTGCCTCGTAAACTCAAGATCAAGGGTTCAATCCCGGTCAGGGTCAATGGAACTTTTCGGGCGTAAACATCCTAAGTATAGCATTTTTTGGAAGGGAAGTAAAGTCGTGGGTCACATGTCGTAGATTTACGGCACGAAAAAGAACCTCAAGCCTGATAGAAGAGGCCTCTGAGTAAAATTGACTGGTCGTTTCACGCCCTGAATTGAATGGGATGCTGATGACCTGAGATGTCAACGAGTATCTGTAAATAAACCAAATCAACAACTTCCAGCTAGAAGACAGCTATCACGTTGAGTATCTCAAAGAGAAGACATAGATTCTGAATTCTGTTAGCAAACTGCTGGAAATAATCATTCTTAAACGTATACAAGAGCACCAAATATTTATCACCGAACAATATGACTTCCGCGCAAACCATTTAACTGTCCTGCAATTACTCAGAGACACTAAATGCATTTCACAAAATTTTAACATCGGGAAAACCACTGGCGTTATCCTTATGGACACTGAAAGTGACTGCGGTGCGTCACGCATAAAAGCTGCTACAAAAAGACGTGGATATACTCTAAAGTCCACTTTACTGCGCGTCTGATCCAAGCCGGTTCCCCAGGACTAATTTGATTTAACACTAACATCAGCAACTTTCCACAGATCAATGCCAATTCGCTGCTCACGTCTGCTGACGAAACCATAAACACTGTCCACTGTCCAATCAGCTCCTTCACACACTGCTACATTGCATTCACCTCGCTGAAAAATTGGCTTGCAAGCGGACGGTTTTCAGCAAACACAGATAAATACCAAGCAACATAATTTACTAAACGAAAGCAGCGCAGTCAACGACTCCAACGATAGTACGCCTCTGGCGAAAACGTATTCTAGAATTGTCTGATATTTAGAACTTCCTATGTACAAAGACCTCACATAGGGACCCCACATTTTACAAGCCCAAAAGAACGAAAATGGCTAATTGGGCAAGTTCCAGTCATTGATACACCGCAGCAGTATCCGTCATCTTCCGAAAGAATGACGCAAGGGCAGTCGGGCAGTGCTTGCAGGGCAACTGCGTCAGGCGGCATTACCGAGGCACCAAGGCAAGAAAGTTGAGTGTGAAAGTGTCGGCGGCTGGTATTTGCTCAAATACTTTACACTGCAGTGTGAACATCAATGCCAACATTTTACATGCTTGGGAAGAATTATTCTTATCAACTATCCAGTTTTATAAAAACAATTTTTCCTATTTTGCTGGAACGGTGATTACTTTTCCTTAAATTTTATTGTTTATGTTATAAAATAACCGTTATTATTTTCCATTATTACGACTAAATTTACAAAAGTTTATACAGGGTAAAAGTTTTGTGGATTTACTTGTTAGATTGCATTATGGAGTTAAAATAATTGTCAGTAATTTAGTAACGGGTCTTAAAAATTATATATTGTAAATATAATATGCGCATTTACTTAAGCACTGAATTTTGTTAATATTTTGACTAATATATTTGACATATTTATTTATTTCCTATAATTATATTTATGCTCAGATAAGTTTTAAGCTGTGGATTTGACCTCATTTTTTAATGAGTATGGGTAATTTGTGCTAACTGATAATATTGTACATAAAATATTATTTAAAAGGAACACATTCACTAACTAGATTTAGGGTAAGTAAAGACTTTGTATTATTCAGTAATTACATTTTGAACAAATTAAATTATGTAGTAATTATTTATTTATTTACCATCAAAGATATTGCAAATAAACAATTTAAACAGTCGATTTTTACTGTTTTAAAAGAAATAATTTTGTAACCATATATAGCACTTTTTTTACTTGGCAAAAAAATTAAAGCATTTCCAATTATCCCATCTGTAAACATTAAATGAAAAAAAAAATCAAAATATTAATAAAGGATCCATGTTAACATTATAAGCCCGCAATAGATTTGTGATGTTCCTCTGAACTGTACCCCGCAGACGCGTGTTTTGTGATCGCTGGGCAATCCGAGACGGTGCGGTGCCCTAAATATGCATTCCTTAGGTTGCGGGGCAGAAAAGGCCTGAACACTGACGTCACAGGGCAATCAGTTGGCTGACAATGTGCCACAGCATCTCCTCATAATTATATATGGGCGCAAACACATACACACAATACATACCAAGTAATATATCTTTAATTGGAGCCATACTTACCTATATATGTAACCGCCATGGTGGCGGAGGTAGATAAGGCACGAACCCAGGGATGGAGGAGCACGAACAGGAAAAACTGAAGGCTTCCTAGCTTTTTCTTACGCATTATATTCAAGACAAGTGCGCAGCGCATGCAAATAACGAGAAATAGTAATATGGGCAAAGAGTTTGTTGATTGTAACAGATGACAATCAATTTATAATTCCATTTTTAACTCGACGTTCCCAAGAGACCATAGTGCACATATTTTACAGGAAAAGTTAATTTTGCCATTTTAACAGCCGTGCTTCCACAAGTGAGAATAATAATAATAATAATAATAATAATAATAATAATAATAATAATAATAATAATAATAATAATAATAGTAATAAATTTCCAGAAAAAGGGCCGTAAATTAATAACATTAAAGCAAGGACAAACGACAAGCAACACCAACAACATGACATGTACAAATTCGCGTGGTATTCACAGTATATTTCACAGCTCTCCTGCATGATGATGATGTTGATGATGATAAAGAAGTAATAGAAGAAGAAAAACAAAAAGATAAATAAAGGGATGGAGGAGCAGAAACAGGAAAAACTGAAGGCTTCCTAGCTTTTTTTTACGCATTATATTCAAGACAAGTGCGCAGCGCATGCAAATAACGAGGTTCTGGGGTTCGATTCCCACCAGAACCGTCCTGCTTGACTGAGGCTTTTTTCTAGGCTTTTCTCATTCCTCATAAATGGAAAATGCCGGGGAGATACCTTAAGCTTAGGCCTGGGGCGCTTCCTTCTTAAAAAAAATCCCAGTTTATCATTTCATCTCATCTATCGTCAGTGTCCACCGCCTGTAATGCCTCAGTACTGTCTGCCATCAGAGGACAAGCAAGGGCAATGTGCTTTGTAAACATTTTCTGCTCTCCTCACTAGGTTCACTACGCTAGTGCCGATAAATGTAAACAGTGTTGTCAGATACTAGCCCATAGTTAAAGTCCAGCGGACTTGCAAGAGCTTGAGTCTGAGAGGTCCTCATTCATGTGGCAGCACGGGTATATCACATACTCTTGTACGTTTGCAGATAAACAGTTCAATCCCCTTACGAACTTCAGTCACCACTCTCCTTCTTCTGATCGCCAGACTGTAGTTAAAACGGGCGTTAAACACTGTTAAAATAAAAGGAACCCATATATGTCCAATGTGGTGTTATCCAGCACCATGTTAATGCGAACAAGCACCAATTATGGAAAAGGTTCCAAAAATTGTCCTACATTAAGGCTTCACGTGAACACCGTTCAACTGTTAATTAAAAAACTGGAGTCAAAATTTACAATCAGCCCACCAATAACTATAATAACATATTTGAATATTAGGCAATACAACCTCTCTTTAAATATTTACAATCATCTGATTTGCTGTAACTAACTCCATGAAAAAACCGTTGTCGAATATAAACTTCATCTCTCTACATGCTGACTACCGGATTCCTATTCATACAAGCTGTACTAACAGCTGAATTCTTATTCTTATAGGTTCTTGCATTTCCGACCTTTCAGTTACGCTACATAAGCAATAAAGCCCACAGTACCAGTTATTGCATCCAGAATCAAACATATAATGCTTCTGCTACTAACCTACCACACTTCCCCGCTAATCAGTCCATATGCATCTTCTAACTGCATCATTTAATCTCTCCCTGTGCAGCACCTGCGACTTCATGGTGTTGCTCGGGAAGTCACTGACGCTCGCATGACAATATTTTTAAATAAGTGCAAGTAACAGGGATTTGTCTTATACCTACTAACATAACCCCTTGCAACTTAGATTTAAAGCCATAGGCAACCGCCATTAAAAAAAAAAAAAAAGAGCCAATACACTCAACCAAGGAAAACCACCTAGTAAATGAGCTTCTTCAGTCCATAGGTGGCAACCCTAGATATAATTACTGGCGGTTGCAGTAGAGTGATTTATTATACCAGTGGTGCCTAAACATTACCAGGAGAGAGGGAAGGTCGAATCACTTACAAACCATTTTTAACACGATAAGTAAACATAATCCATGATTGGTTGGATACAAAATTGAAAATCACCCCTCCGAAATCATTGTCTTTTTTTATAAAATGAAATATGAAACGTGGCAATAAAATCAATAAACAATCAAAAGATATACGTATGCCAATATCTTGGGTTACAGATAGATGAAAGAATGCATTTTATATAAAAAGGAAATGGTAGACAATAAAGTGCAGTAGTGATGATGAACCTTATAAATATTAAGAAGACAGAACAGCAGATGCATAGATAAGTTATTAGATACGCGACTATGAATAGAAAGAAAATTGCTGTTATTGAGCTTCTTACAGGATGCGCAACAAATTTGTGCAAAGGCTTTAAGAGAAATAGGGTGTGACACTAAGTACTTTAAGAATGGGTATGAAAGGTGTCAGTCGCTTTAACATGGAGCTACAGACATCAATATAGATCAATGACACAGTCACGTTGCGATGTGACGTGTATTGATAGCCAGATAAATGGAAACCTATGTAACTGGAGGCGCAGTAATAAGCAGGCTGCGCCTTAATCTAATGACAAGTCACACACTGTGCAGGTCTTCGCGAAGTGGTGAGGGTTTTGAGAACTATAATAGGTATATTCATGAACATTACTGTACTTAAAACTTCAATTAATGTGATCAAATAAATTGCTTTTGTGTTTTCCGTCCGCTTGACCATTCTTAAACCCATTAGCTTTGAAGTTAGCGCCTGCAGCACTGCAATGAAGCGTTCAACACCATTTATTTCTTTTCTTGAGGAGTCCACTTTCTGTCCACTCGTAAATGTTTGTACACTTAAGAAGTCGTATGGTGCCAAATAGGGAGTACAAGTTGTATGCATTAACCATTTTGCAGGTGTTCTCCCGAGAAACGATTTTGTTGAATTGGTCGATTAGCAACAAAATGCTTTTCCGCCCTGTCTCTGGAGATTTTTTTAATTACTTTACGACATATCCTCGTGGCATTGGTTACAACTTGCTAACAAGAAGGTGATCACCATTTACTTTCCTACGCTTGTTGGTCTATTGCCATGATTGGAGATGACATTCTCTGTTATGATGTCTGAAATCTGCCAGTAGTTTCAAATGCTAACATCTGACATTTCTCTGCACCATTTTAGCCTATCTGTAATTACTTTTCATTACGGTTGTGCGACACTCATTCCACTCTTAAATGTTGGTGGAAACGACCGGCGAACTAAAGCACTGGACCTTGAATCTTTATTAATCACAGTCTTCATCACGTAAACGTGTCTTTGGGGCACTACCGCTGTGGCTAGCACTTCTCGTCCTTAAGGGATCCTAAACTCGGCAAAAGCCTTGGAACGCGAAGGAGGAAAATCCCTGATAATTTGTGTCAAATACTTCAGTAATTATTGCTCATTTAACCCGCGTTTAAAGTGCTACAAAACCATACAAGGAAAATGTTTCCTCTGAAACTCTAGGTTACATTTATTTACACAACATTGTCAGCAACATGATCACCGGATTTTCAAATAGAACAGAAAGCTGGCGTATTTTGATTAAGCGCTTAAATAAGGTGAAAGAAATAGCCGAATTCCTTGTTATAATAGGTAGAGCAGCTGTTTTGGAAGAACAAAAAAATTCCATAACATTAAACAAATCTAGAAGAATGTACCATGTCAAAGAAAGAACTTACACGCGTATCAAGCCATAAAAAGAATCATACCTCATCTAACTGAACATACAGAGCTTTCTCAAGAAACTTATAGGGTGGCATATTCACACAATGGAACTCAAAGGTTACGACACAGCATGTGAGCTCGGAATACCAAAATATAATTCAATGTGAAAGACGAAGAACTACATTAGCAATGCTGAAGGTGGCAAATATTCTTTGAAACCAGAAAAAATAGCATTATGACGAAAGTAATGCCAAAGGAAGAACATATGGATAAAAATGAAATACACTTAGAGGAACACTCAAATCTTTATAGGTACATGAAAGAAATCAGAAAACGCGACAGGTTACAAAGGCTAACACAATTCTGGGAAACCATATAGCTTTAACCAAAAGAGCAAGGGAAATGAAATGCATCACCTACTACAGAAGAAAGAAAATTTGATATCTATAAGAAGAATAGAATAGATCAAAAGAAAATTGATTCACGGAGGCTGTGAAGAGAACCCTGGAAAAAAAACACACAAAAAACCTTGGAGGATGTCGAATTCAGAAGCAGAAGCATATATATTCTCATGCCAAGTAACTACTATTCTTTTCAATTTACATGAAGAACTACACATAGCTGGCAAATATAATAGTTTCTGCATTTCTCCATTTAACTTTCCCCTCTTTACCGGCTATATTACCCGTTAGTTTATAATTTTTTTAAAGGCTGTAGTTAAGATATAGAAGCTATAATTCAGCCAAAACATGCAAACCAATTGCAAACGAAATAGGAAAAATTATTAAGAGCATAAAATCTATCGCACATCACGTAATAATATATGTTTCACTTGTCAGGATGAAATCTGGAAGATTTAATGTTCTTTTACATTTTTATTATTATAGAATGTACTGGATGGAGAAAAAAAAGCAATTTATAGGTCTGTAGCTCTTAAAACCTCAAGAAACATTAGAAACATTTTAATGCGAAATCTACGTTAAAACTCTAGTTTTAGAATATCTAGTGTACATTTGTACATTTATATTAGGGGCATCGTTATGATGTTTCAAAATAAATTAACGAGAGTTTTGTATTAAAATGTATATTACAGAATTGGGAAATTTGTAATGAACCCAAAACATATTTTTGTTAAATCATTTATCAGAACTCTTCCTTCTTGATAACAAATAGTCATTCACAGTTCTATGTGTCGGTCCTGGTGGTGTAGTGGTACCCATACTTGGCCTTCTAAATCCAATATCGCGGGTTCGATCCTGGCCAGGACCAATGGATTTTTTTTTTTGGGCGTAAAAATTCCTTCGGAAGGGAAGTAAAGCAGTGAGTCCCGTGTTGAGCAAACTTTGTCAGCCGTTTCACGCCATGATTTGAATACGACGCTGATGACTTCAGATGTTAAAGAGCGTCCGAAAATAAAAAGAAAATCACAGTTCTATGACGCATCTCATTTCAAGCTGCGTTAGTGAAGACGACAGTTTCACAAATTTTGTTGTGGTTTTCGATATTTTACTGTCAAAATTAAAATAAATCTTAATATACCATATTGGTCATATTGCAGTATGCTACATAGCTTCTAGGAGAGATTTTATCTGGATGTTCTTTACAAAACTTTAACTTTAACGAGGGCAATTAAATAAAGAATGTTCATAATATTAAGGTATTATTTCTCGTATTACTAATTAACTTAACAACACCACGTAATATACATGCGGTATTCCTTTCATTGCTGTAACTTCCGGATCCAGTCTAAGAGAGTTGCGCAAGTTGGGACATGTTCAGTTCCGCCTACAACAAAATGGTGACAAGGAACAAAAAACATACTGCTTTGAAGTTTTACTTTCGTCTAAACAAATCTTCAGCTCAGGCCTATGCAATGTTATAGGATACCTATTCCCCATAGCACAGCTAGAAGTTGGTTTAAAATGTTTAAAGACTGAAGGCAATCAATTTCAAAGAAAGGTGGACCCGACGCTTCAGTTTGTGCTCTAACGGTATAAAACATGAACACCACTGCTGTCACTGTGAGAGAGGATCGTCGTTCTGAAAATTTCACAGGGTCCCACCCACAAGTTGATACCAAATTGTTGCACATGAGATGTGTTTGTGCACGGTGGGTTCCAAAATTGCCGATTCCGAACAAAAGAGCATGCGCGTGCACGTTTGTAAGCAGTTGAGAACGATTTTACAGGAAGATGCGGAATTTCTTTCAAAGATAATCACTGCTATTGATACCTGCTATATCATTTCGACGCTGAGGACAAACGGCAAAGCCCTGTGTGGAAATCTTCATAATTATCAACATCAAAAAAAGCTAAAATGGTGGCTTCTGTTGGAAAATTTATGGTAATCTCATTTTTCGATATTCAAGGAATGGCTTACCAGCATGCCATATTTGCCTGGGCAGTACTACAGAGATGTCCTGAAAATTGTGCACGGCCACGTTTCCGTGCAACAAACTGGATGTTGCACCACGATATTGCACGGCTGTACAACGCAAATGTTGTTGCTGAATATCTCTCAAAAACAATGCGAAATGTGTTTCACCCTTCCTATTGTCCATATTTAGCTCTATGTGTCTTCTTCCTTTTCCCCAAATTGAAGAAACACCTTTTCTATCATCAGGCACAAAGATAAAGGCTGCTGAGGCGATTCTGAAGGACGTGTTAAAATGTCTTTGAAGACTAGCAGAAACTCTGGGACAGGTGCATTGCATCAAACGGGGACTACTTTGAAAAAGATGATCAAATTATGAGGATGAGTAAAGTTATGATGTAAAAAAAATTATGATTCTTATTGAATAGCCCTCCTATTAACAGCAATGGATCTAACTTCCATGGTTTGAGCATTACATAAATCTTTTTGGCCACCCTAGTACATACTCAATTTTGTAAATGAAAATATAAGAGGTTTTTAAACATTAGTTCATATGAACGACATCTTAAGGTAACTTCTTCTCCCGTCTCATTATGCAATGAAATGGAAAAACTTCCTAGCCCTCCCTGGATAACCTAATAGAGTCAAGGTCTGAAAAAACAAAAGGTGAACAACAGAGGTCAAACAGTAATAGTTAATAAGGAGCACAAAAAAAAAAAAAAGAGGGAGAGAGAGAAAAGAGTGTAAGCAATATTTTGCTCGGCGTGGTCACCATCCACATATCCCTTAGTTAGGAACCCTGAGAGTACCTTAAGCTTAAATCATTTTCATGGCTAGAATAATTCAGTGTATCAATATTATATTTTGAAAACACTCGTACATATTATCTATTTGAAGAATAAGTTTGCTACGCGCCTGTTAGTCCCTTAAGGCAAAGCCTATCTAAAAATATAACATGTTAGCTTGTTAAATTATTGCTTATTTAGATGTAAAGATGACTATTTTAGGAAATTTAATTGCTACAAAATTAGAAATGAAAATAGCGAGGAAATACTGGTGGCTACTACAGATGATCACCATGTATTAGGAACACACTGTTTATATCTTTTATATCTTTTATTGTTCATGCCTGGAGACTCCTTATATTCAAGCATTGTGAAATTGTTGGAAGGAGTATTTGCCTTTTCTTAAGCACATTCATATGGTTCTCATTGCTTTTTCTTGATACTGCATTTCGCACACCTTGACCTGCGCTCTGGCATTTCAGACATGATGTTTATGATTTTTTATTTCCACACTGTTTGGCTTTCTTCGGCGGTGTAACAGTAACAAATTCGTTTGTCGCTGATGGTCTAGTGATAACCACACTTTCTTCGTAGACCCAAGGTCGCAGATTCAAACCCTGCCAGGGTAAATGGCATTTTGGGCTTAAAAAGTATAAATATGGCTGTGGGTCATAGATTTACAGCACATAAAAGAACCTCAAACCTAAAAGAAGAGACCTCTGAACAAAATCTATCGGCCGTTTCACGCCCTGAAATTAATGGGACGCTAATGATCACAGCCGTTAAAGAGCGTTCTTAAATGAACCAAATTAAAAAATAAAAAATCAGATTTAGTAAAGAGATTTTCTGAATTCTTTATTTGCACGTTGTTTATTGCTTGAACAATGAGAGCATTTGTTGCTCCAACATCCGCTTTTTTCTTTGTTTTTTAGACAATCAAAATTATCACAAGTAATATTACGAGAGGGTCTGAGATTGCCGATAAATTCACAAACGTAGTGAGTGATATTTATTTCAGGAATGAAATACGAATTTATCTATAATTCCCATGGACTTGGCTTACAATATTGTAATAATTGTATATTTGCATTATGAATACTAAAACTTTTCAAGCAATCTAGTAACATACGAATGTGGATTGTCAGTAATATCGATAGAGAAGAGTCAAATAGGGTTTGGGACTAATTCATGAATAGAATAATGCGCTCTTAAAAATACTCATTGTGAATAAATCAAGAATGAAAGCAATATATCTGAAATTCGCGCACAGATTCATAACTGTATAAAATTTTATACTTCCTTATGAATACCTCTCCATTCATAAATTTTGAGAATCAAATAGACGAAAGTTGATATTACAGTCGCAACTGTTCAATTTACCAATACCAACTGAAAAAACCAAACATAGAAAATATTTTACCATTTTAAACAATGTTATTAAAATTTATGGTTGCTTAGGCAGGCAGTGTTACATAATTTACTAAATGAGATCGGACTGTTTAGCTGAATACGCATAAACAACTGCTTGAGTGAATACACTACTACTTAAAAAAAAAAAAAAATAAATCGGTGATGCGTGTTCAGGAATTATTTATTATAGCTATAGAGCTGGCTACACTGAGCACAAGACAAATGCACGTCGCGTGATAAAATTTTTTTGATAATTTCATCCAGTAATCCGAACATGATTGGTCGAAATTAAAAATTTTGTTTCGTTTCATTGGTCGATTTTAAGATGACGGCACATGAGCGAAATATTCACGAGAGGTTCTGAGATTACCGAGGGTCTGGGAAGCTCAAACCCTCGAGTGGTATTTATAAGGACTACTTCACGAATAAAATAAGAATTTAAATATAGTTCCCTAAACTTGGTTTGCAAAACTGTAACAATTGTATATTTGTATAGAGAGAGAAGATAACATACAGTGTTTCTATTTTTCTTTGTATTCTGTGGCTTGAAATTCCTAATGATAAGATCAATTTGCAAATTTGAAACTTTACTAAAATGCTTTGAAGAACCCTCCATTTTGCATTATGATTGTCGATTATACATGTTTTTGTTTCTATTAATAGTCACTTGTCTTCTTGCCACAGAAGAGTTTTACGAGTTCGAAATATAGCGATTTCAAGTGTGACTTTATCTTAGAGTTTTATCCTTTTAAATGTTCTATTATTACTGTTAATTTGTTACATTGATAACAGTGTTACTTTATTTTTTTTATATATATATAGTTGAGGTATAATGTTGGTCATACTGACCACAAGACCAATGTACATCGCGTAATAAAACGGATTTTGTATATATTCACTCGTAGTCTGGCTGTAATTTGTCAAAATTCAAAAGTTTGTTTAGTTTCATTGGTCGATTTTAAGATGACGTCACATAATGAAATAGTTAACACTGGCATTGTAGTCCTCAAGAATTCGCGTAGGTACTACAGCTTGTGGATTGTAGTAATCTGACAGCCTTCCTGTCTTCCAATGGAAACAATTTATTTTCAGTTTTTCTCTAGCCACATTTTCCCCTATTCATCTAAATTTTTAGGCAAATACTTCTCCAACATCTGAATTATCTGATGAAAAGTAAAACTCAAGAGTTAGTGGGCTTACCCTTTGACATTTCTTCAATTTCTTCCTGTGAAAGCCCTCTCATGATAACCGCAGCAACAATAATAAATGCACAGAACATTGAATAGTCAAGAGAACACGTTGTCCACCGTTTCTAATCTCCAGAAAACGTGTCATAAAACAGAAAATGCCTCAAGTGTCACAATGCCCCATGAACCAGTCATTAAGACAAAAAATATAAGCTCTTTGAAATTCAATTAAATATAATAAAGTTCTCTTACAGCAAGCAAATTGGTACAACGTAATGTTTATTAAATCAAAGTAGATTTGAGGTTCAATCTCTACCTGTTGGTTATTAGAGACAATACCTAAAAATACAAACGCCTATTACCGTGGAGATCAAAACAACGAAGGTAGCCATTAGTATGCATTAATTACATTTAAATGAGATTAACGTTGCTAACCACCCAGCTTCGAAGATTTAATACTTTTTTCGCATCAAGAAGATCAAGTATTTTAAATATCTCCCCCCCCCCCAAATACAAAAAGAATCACCATTTACTTTACCTAACCTAGTGGAGCCTGTAGACTCAGAACAGCTCGAGCTCACTACAAGAACTAGTTCATTTCTTGTTCTACTTTTTACACTGCTGGTTATCAAATTTGCAACACATTGTGCGTGTTCAAAATGATCATGCGGAAATAATCTCTGTCTTCTCGTTCGGTTGTTTGGCAGGGCCGTTGGGATCCTTCAAGCCTGTATGTTCAACTTGCCTTTATCCACTAATCTAATGTTAGTTTCGCTATGGACGCATATCGTCGAACATGAACGCCAATTTATACTAATTACATCCTGCACTCTCGGTATGCCACACTTCTCTCTTGATCAAATTCAGCCACTTCTGGTTTTGCTGTCGTATTTTCAACCAGTCATAATCGTTCCTTCAGAGAAAATGTGGGATCGTTTTAACTCGTCTCTTATGGGCGCTGAAATTTTATTAGTCAGCAGTGTATTTTGAGTTCAACTTATTCATAATCAACATGCCGACACGGGTGGCTGTGGTAATTAGCGCGAAGTCTGGGGTTTGATTCCTGCCAGAAGAGCCCTCTCTGAGACTTTCCTTAGTTCTCATAAATGGAAAATGCCGGGAATGTACCTTAAACTCGGGCCTGGAACGCTTCCTTCCAATTTTTATAACAGTTTTAGCATCATCTGAATTTTATTATGCAATGTTATGCAATATGAATTATATAGTGGGTACATTATATTCTTCAATGTTGTCGAAAGTATACTGGAAGCGACAGTAGAAATCTCAACTGCACATATCCCACTAGCAGTACGACTAGCAAAGTGCAGAAAAAGTGCTTACCTTATTTCAGAGACGACGCTGAAAATGTTTCAAATTGCTTAAGACAGGTGCTGTAACGCCTAAACATATTTTGATTCACATGTTGCAGCTCAGTTTCTGACATGATAGCTATTTCTTTACTAAGTTGTTTTGCTGTTCATTTAATGTTCGCGGATTTGATTTATAAACCCTGTCTTAAACTAAAATAGACTGACTGCTCTGCAACTCAACGCAATACTGCACTAATAACAGAGAACGAATCTATCAGCGACTTTGCGCGTCCTTGAATGGCAGCGCGGGCAGCTCGTTACTACCGATGCAGGCACTGTACCCGTGAGTGGAATGATAAATTGTATGCACTGCAAATGTCAGAGTTAATGAACCGAACATCGATTTTGGTTACCTTATGACGTATATTACATTCACAGAAAAACAATGAGTACTGAAGTATCCAGGAAGTGCATTTAAAGTCTTAGTCCATTTTTGGCAAGTTATCCAGAAAGAATGGAAGGGTATAGGATCAGAGTACATCCACGGACATACAAATGAAATGTCCAGAGTGTGCTAGGATACTTTGATGAAAAGAAACTTTTATTCCGTTCCATAAAATGAATATATTTTTTACTTAATAAACACATTTCTAAGCTGATTTATTAGACTGTTGGTGTTCCTCTTTGAAATGTCAGGAAGTTATATTATGTGATGCAATTAATGAGCGGTAGTGTATTTTAGGTGCTTCCATCTCAAAATTTTGTATTACTAATTTTCTGTAATTACCGCCACTTATACTACGAATAATTCTGTAACATGACACTTAGGCACATCATACTTTTTATAATAGAGACAAGGAATACATGTCAAAATATTTTCAGTTAAACGTTTTTATTAGAAAAGGTAATTCAACAGTTGCTGAATTATTTTTTTACAATTTGTTATAAAATTTACTGAGATAAAATTTAAAATAAACACATTATTTTAAATTTAGACAGTAAAAATTTAAATAAGATCAACAAACACTGTTTGACAGTGAGACATTTAAGTAGATGATAGGTCAATAAAGTTATAGTTTCGTTTCTTTTCAACGCAAAATAAACTACTAGTGCAGAATTATTTTCTAATGGTAGCTGGTTCTCGACCAATTACAGAAATGTGCGAATTAAGTATATTATATGCAAAACAGAGTTACTAGCAATGTTCTTCTGCATTTCACGAAAGCAGTTGAAATCGCACCCTCTGGTGGATACACAATCATTACTTTTTTTAAAACTTAAATTCTAAACTGGCAAACACTATGACCTGTACGAATGAATTCAATTTCGATACAATGTGTATAAAATGCTCATTATCCTTGTTTTGTGACAGACAAAAGAGAGCAGAACGAGATGCAAAAGGATACTGATGGGAGAGTTAATCCACGTCAAGAGTTCCAGGCAATCTGAAGTAAGTTTCCTACCTGCAAGATGGGTCTGGAGCTGCTGCGACGAATTGACTACTACGTCACACACTTCACATTTCAGAATTCTGGTCTTCTCATCGCGAGTGAAGGTCTGGCCACTGCTCTGAAGTTGCTTTAGAATTTCTTGCGACTTGACCTAAAAATTAATAATTTTATCATTTTCATAAATTTTGTCAACTGAATATTACTTAAAATAACCCTAATAGTATGCATAAAATATGTTGGAAATTTTTATAATTATATTCTTGGGAATACGAGGTTTTCAGTGTGGAAATGAGACATTGCGTTATTCAGTAATGTTTCATTAGTGGGTTTTGAGAAACGAGTACAAAAAACAATTGCTGAAAATATTATGTTCCAAAAGTGTCTGAAAGTATTGAAATAGCAAGTTCCCCAAAATGTATACATTAATTTTTTCTTAGGAACAGAGCATTGTATCTTAAATTTGTTAACAATTATGAATGGAAATTCATCATAAGTGCAGGTTGTGTAAACAGTATTTACAAATTGGTAATGCAACACAATGGTACACAAAAGCAAATTCCAGCCATTTTTAACAAAAATAATATAATTTTAAGATACAAATACGATCCACAACAATTTGCCAAACTTCTGTTTTTTTCTTAGGTTTACTGCGATGCTTGTGCCATTAGTAAATTATACTACCACCTCTTGCATTAAGTACTGCTCCACATCTCCTTGAACCTGATTATGACGTATTCGGAGTATCGATGTTTTCCGTATCCTTTGAAACTCTCTTATGAAGGATACCCCACAGATGCTCGATGGTCTGAAAATGAGCAGACTACTGTAGTGCTTGGACAGTGTGTTTTCCAAGCACCTACACATACACACACTCTATCTCTCTGTGCAGCGTGCTTTGGTATGCATGTAAAGAGGGCCAGAGGCTTCGGCAAAGGAAGGATAACATGCTACAAAACATCTTTATGTTCCTATTTGCATTCATTTTTTTTTCGGTTCAAAAAGAGATCTGTTTTTCCATTTGCCATTATTCCTCCCCAAAACATGATGACACATCCTATGAATTGGTGAACTTCCTGTATACGCCTCAGCCTTTCTGCAATAGCTCGTTATTCCTTTACGCTTTTCTCCTGAAATCCGGATGAGACTGAAGAAAACGAGGCTCCATTCTTTCTGTTGCAAATTGACATGAACAATATGACGTGCCCGATTTCCACGACTAATCGCTGAACATCCTAATGAGTGACGGGAATGAAGTAACCATTTGTGACATATATTTAAATATATAATTAGGTTTGCAACAGTTTAATTACCAATATTGTTACCTAAATAACAGTTTACTTCCTTTGTATCAGGGCTCTTAGGCACAAACATCTGTCTTTTGCAGCAGTTGCAATCTTTGGTTTACCAGGATGTTGTTCCCATGGTGTGCCTAATTCTTGGCACTGCCTTTGCGTTCTCCATGCCTCTTTCGGTATTAGAGTCCTAGCCGCATCCCCATGTCAAAATATTCCAGTTGGTATACGCATTTCATATCAACTTAAATGACGTTGTTTAGTATTAATTTCATTAATTAAATATCTATTACCGTTTCTTTCAACATTTAAACATAAAATCGTTAGACTCATATATCAAATTAACATATTTACTCATTCAAAATGTAACAATTTAAATAAAACAAATTATAATTACTGATGATACAGTTAAATAGTAGGCAGACAAATATTTACTCAATGTTTACATATACCAAACATTTTATTTAAAATGTATATTTTTCTTCTGACAATTTCGATATGTGTAGAACTGAATAGCTAATACAAGAATTTTACTCTTACATACGGCTCCAAATGTCCACAATCTAAGCAATAATTTTGCGTGGAAATTTTTAGGTATCTGTTAAAGCCAGTGTTTATTTTTACTAGCCTGCTCCATCCATAATATATTATTTTATAGTTTATTCCCTTCAAAAGTAAAATGCATAGTTTAAGCAATGGCCACAAGGCAAACAAAAACTTCTGGTGATAAGACTAGGCAGATAGCTTGACTGAAGGTGTAGATATAATATGCATCCTTCTATTATAGAATTATCTTTTGACAAAAATAAATCATTCTGGTCATCGAGCAGTTAAGAACATTGCGCTCTTTGATTAGTTTTTTGAGAGAAACGCTGTTTTACTTTAGCGTTTTTTATATTCAATAAAAGATGCAATTTACAAATGATTGTCCGAAAACCATTAGAATAATATATTTTGCACTCTGAAATCCCCTCTTTTTAATTGTAATAGAACCAACTAAAGGAACTAAAAAGTCTTTGATTATGTGTTTAAATGCTTCTCATTTTATAGTAAATTATGTATATATCAGTTACACGATTGCATAAACATTTTAATTGCATAGAAGATAAATTAACTGTCATTTGCTTTTGTTATAATTCAAACAACCTTTGCACTTTACGAGGGTGTAAACAAACTGCACAGCATACCGATTTTTTCCCTTTATTTCTTCAAGCTCAAAAGATTAATTAGTACAGGAACATTTCATTTAACTAGAGATAAACAGAACTGTGCTGAATAAAACGCTTGAAAGCTTCCCTCTACACCCAGCAGCTAACGAGCAAAATGCCCAAGCATTTCGACACGACAAATTTGAAAAAGTAGTTGTACGCTAGTGCCAAGAATTCAAAACAACAGTGGCATCTGGCCAAGTGCACAATCGCTATGTATTTGCATCTGTTAGTAGTAATATCTGCTGCTACGTCTTTACACACCGTGTTCAAGCCTATGAGGCTAACTTCATACAAGGAGTCATTTAAATGATACGGTTAAATAATTTCCGTTTTGTTTATACATTTACACTACGTGAAAATTGTTCATTAAAATACATTGACATTTTGAAGCTCATTAAACTAAGAATTACATTAATTTTTGTACAGGTGTTACATATACGGGATTCCTATTTAACTTAATTTCACAGTTTACATTATGAACTTACATTTTGCTAATATACAGAGTCACATATGCCGGCGAACTTCCCAGGATAGATACTTTTGTTGATTTGGTTTATTTACGGACGCTCTTTAACATCTCATCAGCAGCGTTCCAATCAGTTCAGGACGTGAAATGACCAATAAATTTTGCTCAGAGGCCCCTATTTTCAGGTTTGAGGTTCTTTTACATGCCGCAAATCTTCGACATGGAACCCACGGCTTTACTTCCCTTTCGCAGGAAGCCATACTTAGGATTTTTACGCTCGAAAAAATCTATCGACCCTGATCGAGATTGAAACCGCGATCTTGGGTTTAGGAGGCAAGCATGGTTACCACTACACCACCAGGACCGACCCTCCCCCTTCCCAGGGTGTCCAAGAAGCATTAGTATATTGCTGACTGTGCTTATTCTTGAAATAATAGGCACAAACAATGAATAATAAGCAAACAAAAGACGACATGGTGTGTATATACAGAGGTACAGTAATTAGAATAAAATTGGAGGCAATTATTTGTTCCGAAGGGAGCTTTCAAACAGATAGCCGAAAACGTGCACCAGGCAGAGTGCTCATACGTACTGTCATACTTTCCCTGGCAATAGTAGGCATTTTTGGCAATGAGCTGCGTAGGCTGGGGCTCGCCTGCCTCACCAGGTTTTCCGGACTATAAAAAGCCATGAAAATATTAATGCCTTTGTTATCAAATTTCAAGTGTAAAAATAATTGTATACACCCATTTATCTAAAAACAAGTATAGAAACCGTCTGGAAAACGTTGAATAAGAACAGAGAATACAAATTTATCCCATTAGGCCCAATGTGAAATATATCTTCCCTATCATTTAGAAATTAATATAATATTTGTACGCATTTATATGCTTTTTAATTATAATATTGTTATTATTACTATTTTGAAAGGATATATTACAAAAAAAATAAAGGAGAGAGAAAGAAAGAAAGAAATACTGAACAGGACGCATTCATTTGTTCATGTTATTAAACTATGTGAACATGTGAGGAACAACATTATGAAATATATACACATAGAATAAAAATCTATGATATTCAAGTTTGGTTTAAATTTTATTGTTAAGGTAAGTTTGAGAACCGTTGGCATACTTAAATAAGTATGCTACATAAATTTTGAAACTTTACTTTATTTGTTTCCTTTTTAGCGTACTGTGTAGGAGTCGCGCACACAAATAGACAACTCAAAGAAGGGGAGATTATTGTTGTTATTATTATTATTATTATTATTATTATTATTATTATTATTATTCGAATTAGAATTAGCAGTGTACGTGGCACTGACACGTGATGGAAGGGGTCTAGATGTTCAGTTGTAAAGTACTACTAGAAATATCTTCGAGCAAATCTATTAATAACCTTTAGTTACTCTTACAATTTTTTTAAAATTAAATGTTTTGTAATTTGACTGTGTGTCAGCATTTGCTTATGAAGCATATGAAACCTTTAAAAGCGCTACCAAAATGACGTAAACAATTTCAATATCGCGCCAACTCTGTCTGGAAAGTTTTGTACCCGTAACTTATTTAATAAGTAAAACGTGCCAGTATTTCTTCACATTTTATTACATATTGTTACACAGGTACTGTGGTAACGTTTAATAGTATACAAATAGTAGGAAATTATATCTAAAACACATGTGCCGAAATTAATGCACTGTGAAATCTTTACATAAAACTTAGTGTTTTCCTTGATCATTACTGGCAAATGCCGAGAAGGTGCCTTAAACGTAGGCCTAGAGCGTCCTCCTTTCATCTCTTCATGTACATTTCACTTGCTGCCATTCCAGTGAAGAACATAACGTTTCTCAAATGTACTAATTTCCACGTTCGCGTACGGGATCTATGTCGAAAGTTGCCATTCAATGACCCAGTCACTGATAGAACGTTTATCCGTTATTGTGTGCAGTATTGCGTTAAGTTTCAGAGCAGTGAATGTTATTTTATGAGCAAGTGACAGGGTCTACAAATCCAATCCGCAAACATTGAATGAACTGCAAAACAATATGCAAGAAAAAACAGCCAACGTTACAGAATATGAGCTGCAATGTATGAATCAAAGTGTGTTAAGATGTTACAATGTCTGCCTCGCAAAAAACGCACAATTCTTCTAAAACCGTCTTTTAAACAATTAAGAATGCTATTTGTACTACTTTTACGGTCTCGCTGCGGATGGGATGTGTGCAGCTGTGCTGTCTACTGCCGTTTCCTCTCTATTTCCGCGAGCGTGGAAATATAAAATGTATGTACTGTAGTTTTGACTTCCCCATATCATGTTCGAGGATCTGCTTTCTGGATTCACGGGGAATGGAACTTGGGGCGCATCCATACCCAAGTCTCAAACTGGGCGAGAGCCAGTTGTTTCTACAGCAGTGGACTACTGTGTACAGTTTTCGAAGATATATTTAATTTACAAGAGATGAATGGCGGTGTGTCGCGCACGTCTTGTACATAGGTGTGCTATGGCGAAGTGTTCATTCATCATCACACGCGAGGGCACAATAAGACTCCGTGTAGTTTGAATGTGCTTCAAGAAACACTTCCAACTCTCTTTAATCTTTCTTTATCCTTATCCTTAATAAAGCTTTAGCAAAAGACCTGTCGGTGTAAATTCCTACACTTAAATCTAATTACAAGAAAAGTCATATTTAGTACTGTAATTATTATTTAAATTTTAAATACTTTCCATGTAACTGTATTCACATTAGTTTTCGGTTTCAGCACGATCAGAAGCACTACTTTTTGTACAGTTCGTTTGAAGCACTTATACTATAAACATAGCATAAAACACAGATTAAAAACAAACTATAATTACCTAAAAAGGCTGTTGTGTTATGGTCAAGTACTTTTATTGGAGGTTAAATATTTCGAAGGGTGAATGATTTTCTATTTTGTTTTACTAATTGAAGGTCCACTTTAGACACTGTGTATCATTCGGAGGAATCACTTTGCTCTATACCTTATTAGATTACATAGAAAAAAAAAATTAAAATAGTAAAAATTGAGCAATGAACTTGAAAATTTTCTGTTTAATTTTACCTGAGTTATGCCATACTAATTTCTGGGTGTTACAATATATTAAATGAAGTACTGATCAGACGAGACGTAAGCGGGAAAAAAATTAAAAAAAAAAACTTTTATAACTTGTTAAAAGCCAAAGCCTTACAATGCTTTTGCATCACTGAATTAAAACAATGGCAGATACCGACGTGGAAGTAAAAAAAGTTTGCACAGTTGTATTAAAACTACGCTAAACGTGGTCGTGAGTTTGAGAGTTTTAGAAAGACAGAAAATCATCTTCGTTGTAGAACAGATGTTGAAAAAACAAGCCAGCAAATGCTTAGAAATGTAAGTTTGCAGATATATTATTTTACTCACTTTAACAGAAATGCATTATGCACTTATCTACACAATTTTAGCAGTGCAATATTTGGAAAATAAACCTTACAAATAAATATTTTGGGGTTAATTTTTTTATTTAAAGAGGTTTTTCAACATCTTTGGCCGTTAGCGTCCCATTCAATTTCGGGAATGAAATGGCCGGTAAATTTTGCTCAGAGACCTCTGCTTTAAGGCTTGAGGTTTTTTTTTACATGCCGTGATTCCACGATACAGGACCAATAGCTATACTTCCCTTCCGAAGAAAGAGTGATACTTAATATTTTTACGCTCTAAAAATCAATCAATTGAACGCACGGCCTTGTGTTTACTAGGTAAGTATGGTTACCACTAGATCACAAGAACCAATATTTAATTAAGATTATATAAAAGAGGAGATGTATATTAATCATGTCATTTCTCTAATTCTTCTCTTTGTTTTATCAGTAGTTAATTATTAGACCGAATATTATTATAATTTTATTAGGTTGGGATGGCCTCGAGTGATTTCTACAAACACTTCACTGAAATAGAGCATTCATATTCTTCATTTGCATTTTCTATTCTCACCACTGCAGAGTTTATGGGATGAATGCCAACTGCAGACGCTTATGTTTTACAAATCATGTGTTATGACAATGTCTTAAAATTCCGGACTAATGTTATCTAACATTTAGACAGGAATGATACGAGGTTAGGTTTCAGTTTAATAATCAGAAAACCTTGGCGCGAGAAATGACATTATGCTTGTTAATATTCAACAATCCGCAACTCAATGTATCTATCTGAGTACCTAGAGATGCGTTTTAGTAAGGTTGAAAATTGAGTATTGCGCGGTAGTAAAACTATTTGACAAAGAAGTACTTACTCTCGCCGAAATTAAATGGTTTAGATGGATTGGCTATCCTGGTTGATGGCGAACCAGAGAGGTGCAGTGCTTGCGCATACAAACATTCAACCATTTAAGTTTAAACCTTAAAGAAAATCCAAAGTTAACTCTGATACATGGAAGGATACTGCAAGGAACAACGGGCAGGAATATTCCAAACGAAAATGAATTGATTTCGCTGCAAAAACACCTTTTAATGAGGTTCAATATTTATACGGTTCATTTACGGACGCTCTTTAACATTTCAGGTCATCAGCGTCGCATTCAATTCAGAACTTAAATTTTGCTCAGAGGCCGTTTGAGGTTTTTTACATGCCGTAAATGTATAACATGGGACCCACGACTTACTAATGAAGTTAGTGGAAGAACGTTAGATGTTTATGTTAAAGGTAAAGGTTGTAGAGGAGGTTATGTATAACCACAATGTAAACACTTTTCACACACACAACATTCTATAAATATCTCAATTCGGTTTTAGAAGGGGATTGCCAATTAGCGAGCCCATATTTAATCTTGCCAATGAAATATTATGTACTCTGCAAAAAAAAAAAAAAAAAAAAAAAAAAAAAAAAAAAAAAAAAAAAAAAAAACCCTCTGGGAATACTTCCTGGCTTGGCTAAGGCTTTTGGTAGAATAAATCATGAATTGCTGTTGCAGAAGCTGAAATTATAGGTTATTGACAAGCTATCCTGTCTAACTAACAAGAGTTCAAAAAGCTATCATCAATAGTTGTGAATCGATTGCTGGAATTAATAAACGTGGTGTTCCACAAGGCTCTATTGCGCCAAGTTTAACATTTTCTTTTGTTTCATCTGACAAAAGCATATGCATTTTATCAAATATTATAAAATTCAGTTCTAACATGCAATCTTATTCATATTAATGCTTCTTCACACGATACAATAGTATGGTTTGACATTCAATTTTATTCCACTTATAAAATTAATTTTTGTTGAGAAACAAGATGTTGAAGAAACATATATTAGAAGAAAATGCATTGTTTTCACTGTTCATAAGAATAATTATGTTCACAGAAGTCTTATATTGTTTTCAGCCGCATTTTTTATTCCTGCAAAGTTTCCCAAGTGTGACATTCAAAGTTCCATCCATGTAGCTGCTTAATATTATAGTCAGACGATATTAGCATTAAATTTAGGAAATCTTGATTGATCAAACTGCAATGTTTAATTGCAGTCGGTCTGTTTTAAAGGAAACCATTCCCTTTTGTGTAAGTCCGTGTTACTTCCTGAATGAGCAAAAAAGAAATGAACTTGTCTGTACATGACTATGAATGCAGCCAACGTTTAGGATTTTCTAACCTGCACCAAAATGTGTTGACAATTGCAAATGATTACAGATTACGGTCTTTGCTGGTGAAAGAAATGCAAATTGGCGCAACATCAATTTTTCACAACATTAAGATTCCTGAAAACAATTTATTATTTAAGAAAATATTTTAATAACATTAAAATTCCACAAAACAATTTAACTAAGAAAATGTTGGTGCAGTGTTTCACCGTAACATAAATATCAGTTACAAACAATTTACCAGTATAAAGGGGGGTCGAAAAATGACCACTTCAAGAAGAGAAGCATATTGGTCTTGGACGTTTAGTTGTAGTGCTGCAGACGTTAACTGTAAAGCTACATGTGTTTATGGATAGTCAAGAAAATTAAAAGTACAATTGCTTAACTTACACAAAGTATTTATTGTGTCAAATGCATGTTGTAACATTAAGTAATTGATGTTCAATCACAGTAATTGTTCACAAAACCTACCTACTGTATGCAATTCTCAAAATGCCTTATTAGGTACATTCACGAAAACCTGTAAGTGCTTGACTTCTAGTTCGATTGAAGTGCAGCCTGCTTATGACACTGCTTGTCTTTTGACTGGCTATAAACCCATGTCATATCGCAACATAGCTATGGCAACGAGCTATATCGATGCCTGCAGCTCCATAGTGAAATGTCTGAGATCATTCATTCCCACTCTCAAAATACTTAAGTGTTAACTCCCTTTCTACTCTCAAGTCTGTCCTGGTGGTGTAATGGTAACCATACGTGTCTCCTAAATCCAAAATCGCAAGGTTCGATCCCAACCAGGATCGATAGAATTTTTGGACGTAAAAAATCCTAAGTATGTTTTCCTTCGGAAAGGAAGTAAAGCCGTGAATTCCGTGTCGTACATTTACAGCACAATAAACAACCTCAAGCCTGAAAGAAGAGGCCTCTGAGCAAAATTTGTCGGCCGTTTCACGCCCTGAATTGAATGGGACGCTGATGACTTGTGATGTTAAAGAGCGTCCATAAATAAATCAATTAAAAAATCTACTTTCAAGTCATTCATTCATATCTGCGGGAAAGTGGAAAATGTGTTCCATTGTCTAATAAAATGTGCAATGGTAAAAAGGAGGCGGGATAGTATTTGGGATAAAAATTACGATAAACTACAACATGATACAGCAGCAACTGAAATGTTGTCAGATGTGGGGGCAGAGAAAATAAACAAGATTGGAGAATTCTTAGGAAAGATATGAGATAAGTGGAGGAGAAGTTTAAGGAAGCAGCTTATGGGCACACACAATTGTAGAAATGGTGATTTATTGTAGGGGTTCATGTACCATGGATATAACCAGGTGGTTAAGGTATCGGTGAAGCTTAGTTTTGGTAATGTAATTTTTATGGTATATTGTTTATTTACGTAAATTGAATTACTAAAAATTGGTAAATAGCAGTGGTTTGTTTCGTTTGTGTTGTGTATATTTATGTAGCCGTACCCAAGTCTTCAGGAAATTCCTGTGAATAAACACTGATGGGACGAGATCAAGGTACTGTTGGTAGTGAATTGAAATTGTTAACTATTTATGTAGAGGTTTATTGGTAAATAAATTCAATTCAATTCCAATCTTAATTCTTTGCACACATTTTTAGCATCCTGTATACTTTAACCATAATGTATTTAAAAAGGTAGCGGAGTCCAGAGAACGTTCCAAACTTTGTTTTTACTACACTGATTACATCAATGTTAATCTGTTAATTCTTTACAGGCTGAAGACTTCCTGCCACAGTTAGCGCTTAAAAGTGTTTCCTCTACGTCTCTCTCATTACTGTCTGACTTCTGTGCACGAACCAGACAGGCGAGCGACAAGCCCAAATTAGATGTGACTCATGCAACATTCCAAATCAAATACAAATGTGATTCGGAACCATAAACGAACATGGACAACATAAAATCCTCGAAATTGATGTTGTGACCCAGCTTCCAAACTCAATTAATTTTATAACAGTATGGAATATCACTTGTTACAGTCTCTTTCATTTGAGCTATTGAGTTAGGCATTAAAGAATTAGTTAGTACATATCAGCCTCAAGTCCCGAAAATGACAGTGCTACATTTGTTCAAATATTTTCTGGTAGAGATGATGCCGACATTTTATTAGGAAAATTTAATCCGTGACAAGGCATTACCTTAGTTTCTAATCATATAATGTGTACATTGTCCAAAATCCAAATAAAACATCTATTTGAAGGTTTCTCTGTGAACTAGGTAGCTGTGTTCAAATCTATCTATATCGCTTTTTACATTATCTGCTAACTGAAGCGGCGGCGTGGACTGCATCGGCCGATAAACCCAGCAGGGGACTGGAGCGATAGTTTTAATAATTTCTAATGCACCTGAAATGCTGTACTCACCCATGTCACGTAAGTAGATGGCAGAAATAACTGCCTTCATCTTCCACACACAATTTGCTTATGAAATTATCTATTACGCTTCCTAATTCTCTTGAGAAATTAAACTGATCTCTGTCATTCGTGGTTCATTTGCCTATAGTTTAACAGCTAAAAATTCATGCCTCACATTTTACAAGATGGACTAAATGATTTGAGACTACTAACGTTTTCATTTTATCATTGTATTAGAGCAAAGCTTTATTGTGATTCTATTGTTATTATTATTATTATTATTATTATTATTATTATTATTATTATTATTATTATTATTATTATTATTATTATTATTATTATTATTATTATTATCATTATTATATTTCCTTTCTGGCCGTTATTTAGGAAACTTTGCGGTTTGTTTAGATTAACTCTTTAAACATAAATACTTTCGTCGACATTAACATTTTTCAACTCGCATTCTTCCAAAGAGTTCGCAAATGGATGTTTCAACTTATGTATTTGCATTAACTTTTTTTATAAATTACTCCCTGTTATGGCATAAATTTAAACCCTCGCATTTCTTGGCGCAAAATTGGTCGCTTTCAATTCATTTGAAATGTAAGAACGCGCTTTTACTTTTCTTTTAATTCCACTCTCCGACCACTTTTTTTCCGTGCACCAGGTTTAAGCATTCACAAATGATATCGTTCACATCATGACACTTAAAATCAAATTTTATTTTCACTCATTTATTATTTTCAACCTCTTATTACTATGTTTGAGTGATTTATTATTTTTATAATGCTGTTCATCTGGCCTGTGCAACAATCGCAAAATATACTCATTTTTCCCTCAAACTGCCTTGATTCCAAATTCAAGCACTCCTTTACTTTTTCCACCTTAATGTGGAATGACTTGTTGATATTCTACAGAACTGAAGATCATTAGAGTGTGCGGAATATTACTTGCTGATTGAAGATTACTGGAGTATAGAAGTCGCTGAAATGAGGTAAACGTCAAATGTTCCTCATAGCAACCAGTGAGCGCAACAACTGAAAGTAAAACATTTCCATAGTAACTAAACATGGGATACCGGCGTTCCTAACGTAATATACGTGTGCGTTATTGATTTCCTTCGCAAAATTGGTAAGCAGCTCTCTTTTGCTATTTAATGGAAAACATCTATACAATAGAAAGCACTTTTAAATTATTCTCAGAAAAATGTCTGGCTCGATCCGGTGGGAAGTGGGTGAATAGTTGTCTATGTCGTAACTGAAGGAGGGAATAGCAAGCGTGTAAGCAGGTAAAGTGGCAATTTCTTGGATTTACCACGACGACATTTTCCTTCGGCAGTTTTATGAGCAACTGCTTATAAATCTGCTAGACCCTATATAATGAACAGTGCTTACGCCAGTAGGTTGCTTTAGATACTGCACCTCTTAAGATTTTGAAAGTATCTAATCAATGACACACATTGCTACAGAAAAAGGTTCAATTATAATTAGGATTCCTCTATTGCTTTTTAAACCGGCAGATACAATACAGACTCAAATAAAACGGTAGATCGCACGCAACAGCAAAGCTTTCATCCAAACATCTTAGTACGGTGCTAGCAACCGGAATTCTTATAATTGTTCATCACAAAAAAGTTACATGTGAGATGATTTTGTAAGTTTCTACGGCCAGAGTTTATAGCAGCTAAATCTCCAAGAAGCCGATCAGAAGATGTGCGAAATGTCAGCGAAACCAAGCGTTGAGACGCGGCCCTCACCGGGAGATCTAGCTGCTATGTTAACATGTGGTCCTCTCAAGAAAATGTACTAGAGCTCATTTTCACGCAGCTCCTTGACAATATTAGTAATATTGGCAACACAATCACATTACATTAAAGCAAAATGCTGTAAACACGATTGTTTTGTTTCCATATGATCAATCTTACCAGTAAGTGTGCTATATCTTTCGTCAATGCATTACATTCCTTATTATCACTCAAGACAGCGAATACAATCAACAGATTTAGGGCCAGTTGTATAAAGAGTTAACTTGAGTTATACTTAGAAATTTATAAACAGTAATCTAAGATTATTCGTCTTAACCTCAATTAACTATAACTTGTGAAATTTCAGGTCAAAAAACACCATCTAGAGTTTAGTAATTCCTAAATAAAGCATTTCCTACAGTACAGAAGCATAACAACTTCGATTATAAATAAAACACGATTCGTGTTTATTTTAATTTCATGTAGGTAAAGATTGTTATATTTATTTTTATTTCCGCGTAATAACAACAGAGATGCGTTCAATTATAGGTTATGTTAGGTTAATCGTACAAGCACAGATATCTGATTTCCGACATCTCATCCTAAGATGAATTTCACCGTGCTCCTCATGCATTTCACGAGAGAAATAATCATTTCCTAGAATTGAGCGATAAAATATTCAAAAAACAATTTCGCTCAGAAAAAGATGTCGAAGAACCGGAACAGATGTTTTGTCCCCGATTACAATCACAAACTAAGCTAAATCATGCTTTGAATTCGATGTTCATGATACCATTAACTTTAAGGTTCAATGTGACAGGGAGCTTCCATATAGTAATTGGAGGTACATTCAAAGTGGAGAAAGGAACGGTTAGTAAAATCATCCTAAAGTTACTAGAGCAATATCAGTTCATTAAAATGCCAACCGAAGAAGATGATGCAAGAGAAGTGATGCTAGGTTTCTATAATATTTCCTGGAGTTTCAGGTGTTATAGACTGCACACACATATCCATTGTGTCGCTTGGTGTTAATAATGCAGAAGTCTTTAGAATAGAATTTTTATACTCTTTAGAAACCCCTCTGCCCCCAGGTACATTCTTTATCCTTGCTTGAGATCGAATCTTCCCCCCCCCCCGCTATTATTCCCTGATATTTTAGCACCAGATCAATAATAATATTCTTCTCACATTTGCTGAAAGTTGCCACTCGCATTCGCTTTGACTCTTCCTTATCATGTTTGAAGATATATTTAGGGGAAAAAAAATTAGGAGGCAGGAAAACTGAATAATTATTGCTTTTTTTAGGTTGAACAGTTGAGCATCAACTCACTCAACGGGAATTTTCCTATCATTTCGCGATATTGCCATAAGTTTGACGGTTATTGCAAACTTGAGATTATTTACTCTGAGGATATTTTTATGCAACAGAAATGATGACTAACATCTAGTTACTTTTTAAATTGCACTTAAAAGTAATCTCCAATTAGCAACTTTTATACAATTGGCCCTTAGTGTTTGTTCTATAAATTGTTCCATTATATTTCGTAGTTTATAGTTAGTCTCCACCACCAGATTCCTCTCGTTACAAGCAAATTGTGTATTCGATTGGAAGTTACTTCCGAAATTCCTAAAATTATTTTTTTTTCATCTTGTACTTATACTTTAAAGTCTGCAAAGGCTTATTTATCAGAGTTCTGCTTTGTCACGTCTCCAAGAAGTTTGGAAGGTGAGCTTTTAGCGCATCTAGAATTTAAGTTTATGAAGCAATTCCACATTATTAAAGGAAACTTTCATTTTCTTTCGCTATATTTAACCTTCCACGTCTGCAGGACTTCCCAATGCCCGAATTAGTACCCTGTCGAAGAGGAGCTTACTCAAGACGCATGTAGAAATGCACGCACACTGATATCGACTGCACGGTTGGCCGAGGTCGTTAAGGCGCAGATTCGTGAGCGGGAGGTCTCGGGTTCGAATCCCACCAGGACCGTCCTCTCTCACTGAGTTTTTTTTCCGGTTTTCCTCAGTCCTTATAACTGGCAAATGCCGGGGAGGTACCTAAACTTAGGCCTGGAACGCTTCCTTCCTTAAAAAAAATCCTTTCCCAATATATCATTTCATCTCATGTATCATCAGTGTCCACCGCCTGTGGTGCCTCAGTAGTAAAAATGGGTGTTAAACACTGAAAAAAAAACAAAAAAAAAAACACTGAGAGCCTTCCTGTATAGCAGTCCTATGTCAGGGTCATCACAAACCAGAAGACATTACCACACACGGATAGATGGAATGAAGATGAACGATGAAATGAAAGGCGAATCCATGGCAGAAAAATATTAACCCGGCATTTGTCCTTTCTTAAAATGAATTAAGGAAAACTACGCTAAATTTTAGCCAGCCGTAGCATTTAAACCTAGAACCTCTCGAAAACGAGTTTCAAGCACTACCAACTAATCCAACCCTCTCGATCATATTTTAGATTTTTATTTTGAAGCACTACTGAGAAGACAGTAAAGAGCTTCAATCTACTGCAAGGGAAGAGTTCTACATGAGAAATCTAAAATCTGAAGACCAGCAATGCCCTTTAAACAATTCAGTAGCAAGCTAATAGTGATATACCCACATCCGATCACTGAAAAACTATGTTACGTTACTGCAGTTACTGTTAATATATAAAGTTATTCCTTATAGTCGACAGCATGCATACCTTGTTCGACAAATATACACTGTATTGATGTAGGCCATTGGACACTGTCACAGATAATGAAATACCTTGAACGTGATTTTGGTGATCCGGAAAAGAATTAATTTTAAAAGTACATTAAAGCATAATTTCGTAAAATGATAACACGACAGCTGTTTGAAAAGGCAAATAAAAACAAAAACAAAATATGTTAAATAAGCTTAAATCAATTTATTTCTTAACGAAATCCCCGCTCGATACACTTTGCCCAATGGTATTGCACTCCAAAGCCATTATACCTTCTTTGCAGGACGATTTGTCAAGGTTTGCAAAAGAGGAATTAAGAACATTTATCACTTCACTATTTCCAGAAAATGGATTTGAGATTTGGTAATAGATAAAAAATCAGAGAGACACAAATCTGGCGAGTAGGCTGGATGCTCCAACTCGAACCTCTGTTGGTGTACTTTCCTCAATTTAACTGCAAATTCATGCGCCGGTGCGTTATCCTGGTAAAACCGAACTTTCCTCCTGGAAAGATGTGCTCGTTTATTCTTAATTCTATAGTTCACATTCTATGACGGGTTTTCCATGTTCTGTGTAGTCAATTAAAATAACACCTGTGAATCGTAAGACACTTCAGTATTTAAATACAACATAAGCCATTCTGAGAAGTCTTCTTTCATCTTTACATGGGTGACTGAAACGCTTCTCTAATGCTGGAAGAAATCAACACATGCACCGTTATATGGAGAAAATTTGTCTTCTGTAATCTGACAACGAAGGCAATTATGCTTCCTTTATTACCCTCTTAGTTTAGAGAAGATTTTCTACACTCAATTTGGTTTTGAATTGTAAAACGTTGTGTCTGACACAGGAAATTATTGATGATGACCTAAACCTTGCAATTAATTAAGAGCCTCTTCAGTGTGATATACATGAGGAGACCAAGAAAACCATAGAAGATCAATTATCCAACTGTGTCATTAAAATATTGTTTTGCTATCCAAGTACACGCAGCTATAAGTTATAGTATGTAATTTCATTTCAATTCACTATACCTATTTGTTTTATGTTCAAAAGAATGAAAGAAACTTTTAAATATAATTTGCGTTTCAATATTTTACAACGCAAATGAAAAATAAAGCGTAATTTGCTACACGATAAAGCACAATTAACAAAAAATAAAGCATAATGTGGGTTGCTCTAGATATTACCATTTATACTAAATATAAGGTATACATGTGGTAGAAACATTATCCAGTTTCAAAAACTACACTAGAAATGGGATAGGGGTTTATATTTTGTTTATTTGAACTCACTCTATACTTGTTTTCAGTATAACTTTACCAAAGTAACGAATGCTATAGCTAACGTTATATGCACCCAATCAGTACTTTAAAACAACGTAATATTTTTGTTATCGCCATTTATACAGCTTCAGATACAAACTTGTTATAAGATAATGTGGAGTTTTATATGAAAGCCACCATGAGCATTGATATAGTTCATTTAACGAAATATACAGAAATTACAAATTTAAATGGACACAGCACAGAAGTAGAGATAGCACCATGTGAAAATTAAAACCAAGCGGAAGAATTTTATATAGGAGAAGGACAAATTGAATTAATGAAAATATTTACTTAAACATGTAAAATTCGGATAGGAACATGAACAGGCTGAGATCTACAGAAGTTACTGCTTATTCTTATCAGCCTTTAGAAGAGATTTGTGGGTTGCATACATCCCCTAAGCAGCTTATTCTGTGCGACAGAGACAGTGTGTGATACATTTCTGCCTTGCTAGAAGCCTGTGTCACATAAACCACAATAACTTTGTTGCAAACTGTGGTAAGCAAAGGGGAAAAAGCGCGGTTAGTAATTTTTATTGAAAATGTCTGTAGCCTCGGAAGTGATTATTAATAGCCAGCCCTAAATGAGATGCTAAATACTTGTTTGTTTTTCGTCATATTTGTCCACTCACCGGAGTACTGAAATTCTATCAATTATCATGAAAACATTAAACTATTTAATGAAGACAGTTAAGCTGTTAGAATGTGGACGCTGACTGGAAGTGAAGGCGGTTTCTTGGGCCACTAACGTGTTTAAGAAACGATTTGTGAATAACTAATATATGCTGACACATACACCCATATATATATATATATATATATATATATATATATATATATATATATATATGACTTGTCTCCTTGCCATAGAAGAACTCAACGAGTCCGAAATATAGCGATTTCAAGTGTGACTTTATCTTAGCGTTTTATCCTTTTAAAGTTTCTATAATGACTGTTAATTTGTTACATTGCTAATAGTGTTACTTTATTTTCTTCTTATTTTTCTTTTATATATATATATATATATATATATATATATATAAAAAATAGGCAGATGTAAGTTAATGTGTCTTTTCGTTTTTACATTAAATTTATTGTTCTTTATGCAATCTTTGTCCGGTACCGTGGGCTAAAGTGTACCATCGCTCATCCCAAAGGCTGTCGACTGCCTACTAATCCAACATTCCGTTTATGAGCTGATATGAACTGAGGTATCCATTGAGAGGGGGACCTATACCACAAAATGGGAAAAACTAGGTACTGTCACTTTCTGCTTTCTCTTGCGATCTGCTCTATGAGTTACAACTAAGTAACATAACATCCACTTTTATTGTATCCTTTCTTCTAGATTGGTAACATAAGTGATTTGCAAGCGTCAATTATAGTAACTTATGCACTATAAAAACAGAATAGTAATTGTTAAACAATATTTTGAATAAATTAAAATAATTTGTAAATTAATTTGTGAGGTATCGGGATTTCTAAGCACTAAAACCAGAACGAAGGGAAATGAAATTATGTTGGTACTGGCCTGCAGACAACAGGCGGGAGAGGTACAACAGGTCACGGGCTACAAATTGTCCTCTCCCCGTTCGCCTGTTTGTCATTAGTTGTTCACCCGCCGGGCGGTTGTTGGTGTTATAATTTAACGTCTCTCAGAACAATGAAGGTCTAAAGACGGCGAATGAAATTTTGATGAAATGAATGTGTAAATGAGCCCGGAGCCCACATCTTTAATGAGCTCGCAGTGTGTGAGTCGGGTTCAACGAGTGCCTACCAGCTTCCGCAGATAATCAGCTGCAGTTGAATTCTAACGCAGTCACTGAGCAAAACGCGCTAGTTTTCCTGTTCCGTTATTATGCTAAAATGCTTAAAGTTTTATTCGGAGTACAATGATGGTATCATCACACAAGAACCTAAAAAGGGTAGAGAGGAAATAATATCTCTTCTTCGAAATGTGATTATTTAGCAAACCGTAGACTCTGCTACGAGCCTTTTTTACCGGTGTATTGCCAAATTTAGTTCGTAGCTGCAATCTAATGGTAAATTTGAAGTGCTGAGAATAATATCACCATTGGAACGTGAATATGTGTTATCGTTAATGACACTCAAGCCAGCACCAGTCACCTTGTTTATATTTTTTCCCCAATTTCGCATGATTTTTTTATTTTTCCTAAATACTTTCTGAGGGTTCTTTGTAGCCTATGCTGACTATTTTCATCCGAAGATAAGTGGAATAAAGGAAATTATTGATGATTGTCCTCTGGCTGACGGTGTTCTTGTTCAAATGCTTTTTGTGATATCTTTCTGAAAAAGATTAAAAGTACAGAACAACTCTAAATACAGCCTATAATGTTCGCAGAATTTTGTATCATTTCCAAAAAGTCGTTTCATCAACAATAAATAAGCAAGTTCCGTTCTTCTCTTTGTATCTTTCCATTCATATACAAATTTTCTTCCTCACATTCTATCACGTGTATCAATGCAGTCAATATATTGCGCATACACTGTACTAAGCTGATCGCACATCCTTGAGAACCACTCACGGCACTCAACGGATTATGTGATAGGCCGAGCAGGCAGAGTTTCAGTTCATGCCTTAACCCGCGCACTCCTTAAAAACCGTACCTACATGGTGTTAATAATCCGGATCCCTAGCAATTATAAAATCCTAAAACTATATCTATTTTTAAATGCAGTAATTCATCTGGCCTGAAAAAATAGCTTCGAAAGGCTCTTAAGAAATTGCATCTTGTTTATTAAAATGTTTCAATGATCACTCAAATATATCACTTAAGATAGAAGTAGGGCTTTTTTTCTCAGATTCTTGCATTAGAAAAAATAAGAACACCACACTTGTTAACTTTTATTTTGCACGCGTAGTATCTATTAATTGTTTTGTTGTTTCGGGACACATCACCGTACAAGCAACAGAAATTTCAAACTCATTTGTGTAAATGTGATGCTTCATCTACTGGCAGTACCTTTTCTGTTAAGGAAACTGATCACACTCCAGGAATCATATTCTTTAAAAACATACAGACAGGCATTAAATAGTGACAAGAAAATGCTATGTCATTGTAATAAGAATTGACCTTTTCCTTTATACAGCATTATTTCAGAACACACCAATGCTATATCTTGAAGATCGTGGAATATGTGCAAGATATCTGAAATATCTCATATCGTTCATTCCATTCATTCCCTCAGTACGCCAAAGTTTGTATAAAAATTTAAAACATACCCAAACATTGAATTGAAATTATTTTAGAATAAATTTAGATGAAGAATGTGATTTGTAATCAACCTGTATATTTTATTTAATGTTATACTCATGAAATTAGTTTGCAGATTTCAATTAACTGTTTCTTTCCAAGAATGGTAACTGTATTTTCAAATGTCACACTAATTAAAAGTCAAAATAAATACAGATATCTGGCTTATGTAATGTAGTTCTTGAAATTTAAGTTAAACTTTAACTTATATATATTAATATTTATACACTAATTAAGCATTAAACGCCATTTTGTATATGTTAAATAATTAAGAACGTTTCCTTTAACACAGTTTATTCCAGTGAAATTCCATGCAAATGAAAATTCATATACAAGTTTTTCTTTGAGTACAAAAAGAAGAAGGGAAAGAATGTTTCTATACTATACTAAATAACGAATAAAAGAACCGTAGTGAATTCTATGTTAATTGTGACATAGCTCGCTCTCTCTCCCCCTCCCTCTCCCCCCGGGTTTATTAATTTGTCTGTGTAATTATAAGTATATATAAAACAAGTCCTTTGGAAACAAGACACCAACGTAAGCCTGACGCGAGGTTGGTCCGAAAGAGGGGGTTAAGAGTCGTGGCTGCAATACAGAAACATTTTTGTTTACATAGGAACACTAGGCAGAGTTAAGGGTCAACTACATTGTATGGTTGATGCTAACGCACTTTTACGTCCATGGTATTAAATGTCTTATCACTAGTTATAAGAGATCTCACTTTATAATGAGATGCACATTAGACTTCCTGATTCAAGCTATTCAGGAAATCATTCACACAGGAGCTTCTACTATGGGTAATTAATGAACATTACTTTTACAACTGGTAAAAAAAAAAAGCCTAACACCTGATGAAAGAAACCTCAACGCTGATGCATCAACAGTAAACCGTCAAAATATACAAATATTGGTGAAAACTGTAAGAACTGAAAAAGAAGAAAATGGAACAAGTACAGTAGATGCTAAAAGAAAGGGAGAGGGTATGGATAATTCGGCGTTTCGGCCATTGTAACGGCCCTCTCAAACGCGTACAGTCGGGAGGAAGAATAGAATGAAGAATACACAGGGCGGCCAGATCTGGGGTTGGTGACAGGCAGACATTAACGAGGTATATAAACTTCCCCTAGATGGTAAGCTGCAAAGAGGCATAACGGTATCGTTCGAGGCTTCCCGAGGAAGCCCCCAAGTAGCAGCAGCCAGACATGAATGCCCCAAGCATAAATGCACAGCCAAGCTGGGCAGCACCAGTCATTCTCATCTGGCGCTTTCTATCCAGCAGTCTGAAACTGGAACTACGGAATGAAATGATGCGAAAGCGGAAAGCATTCTCCTAAACGACCACCGGAAACCACGAAAATCGTAAGGTCAAAGGGATTTGAATTCGGTACCTCCCGAATGCGAATACTTTACCGCACTCTGTAGGTAGAGTAATAACTTCTGGAAACATTAAGTAACATCTAATTGTTCTAAGCGTTCGTCAATCATAACTCACCAGATATGATGATACACTTTATTAAGGAGTGAGGGCCCGATTTTGAATCATTGGAATGAATTGATTATCCATTGTATCTGAAATAATGTTGCAAACTGTCCTGGAGAAATTCCTTTCAACATTGAAGCCCAGTACACAGATAACTTCAGCCGAATTTAACTTTTATTCACTTGAGCATTTTAATGTACCTTGAACCATTACAAAAGCTGCTGACAGAAAACTTTTATTATATATATTGACGACTTATTGAAGTTCCATGGAAAGCAATAGTATTCAGCATAAGTGAGATAAAACACGAATTTGGATTTATTATATAAAATATTGCTCACTTTCGTCACTCAGCAGATATGATAGTGTATTTCTTCCCAATTGTCAGCGGAGATGTATAGAAGCCCCGCAGATATGGAACTGTCGCAGTTAGAGGGAAACAAAAATTACATCCTTGACGTAATCCAATAAAAATATCACATGGTATTAGGTCTGGTGAAGAGGTGACTAAGACAAGAGCATCTGATATGGAGTGACGTTGTCTGCCGTTTGCTTTACACAAGCACCCCGCTTCATGCATGCCATCTGCGAATGGAATTCAGCTAGGCGTAGTCGTCATATCTGTTGAATGAACTTTCCCATTGTGAAAACAGATGCTGAATGCCCATTTTTGCAAAACCTCAACGCTTGCTTACTCTGAATTTGGAAGAGAGAAAGTGTAAACTGCACTTCATTCGCAACAGATTCACAACCCTATTATCCACAACAAGGATGCGCAAAATAAAAGCAAAAGCACCTGGATGCACGAAATTATGTACCTAATGAGATCACAACACCTGTTTGTTTTTAACAGTCGTTATTGCTAAGGTGATGCACACTGATAAATTGGAGAAGGAAAGTTTACTAAGGAAACGTTTCGGGGTAATGGTAACGCTTTCTCAATAACCTTACCACTTATTCGTATACCCAAAACGTGTATTAGAAAGAAACCTGACATAGAAAATACGTTAATCATTGGGATCACAACAATCCGTGTCTTCTGTTCTGCGCTGTAACAGAAATGTACCTTTTGTGTAACAATACAAACCCTGTTATGGATTGAAAAACAAAGGAATGTTGCAAAACAGCACATTTTAAAAATATTACGGTCAATTTTAAAAATTGGCAAACAGTAATTTTTTCCCCAGAATAATTATGTTTCGAATTTCTCTGTAAACCATCTGGATAGATTTTTTTAAATTGTCTATCTGTTTTCCTATTCTAAAGCTCGGAGTTTAAACTTTCCACAGTAATAAAGAGTTTTGCTTATAGTGCTCACTAAGTTATGGAGAACATTGATTGTATATATACACATTTCTGGCCATTAAACTTGCACCACATTGTGTGTGTTCATAAAATATGGAAATTATGTGTGTCTTCTCGGTAGGTATGATGGGCAGTTGAGATCCTTCGCGTCTGTGTGTTTGTACACATATCGATCCACTGATATATCATATTCACTGTGGACGCATTTGTCCAACACGAGCACACCTTTCTCGGAATGACATCCCACACTCTCGGTATGCAAACATTCTATTGCGATTAAACTCAAAACATTTGCTGGCATTGCTGTGGTACTCACGACTCCCGAGATTATGGGCGTTGCAATTTTAATGGCCAGCAGTGTACTTGTAAGATCCCAAAGTCTTTTAAAATACCCCCCCCCCCTCCTGACTGCTACAACGTTGAAAACTTTTA
Source organism: Metallyticus violacea (assembly GCA_030762175.1). Classification (NCBI taxonomy): domain Eukaryota; kingdom Metazoa; phylum Arthropoda; class Insecta; order Mantodea; family Metallyticidae; genus Metallyticus; species Metallyticus violacea. Next base: position 327,546,049 of record CM060846.1, read on the forward strand.
ACGCATTTTTATTTCGTATTCAATTAACAAATACCTCATCTTTGTTTTGTGCATACTATAATATTGCCGTATTTCAAGTCTCTGAAAGAAGCGTGATATATGGAGAAGGTACTCCTTAACAGATGAATAATTGCGAAAGTTCTTCATAACAGCTATGAAACACTTACATGAGCAGATTAAATTCAAATTACATACTAATCCATTAATCTTTGGTCATTTAAAGTTTCCTATTAGAGTTTGTGTTTTTTCCAAACAACAACTCGGATAAAAAAGAATCAGACTTCTCTCTCATTAACTGAACAATGCGCAGTGCTTCCCTTCAAGTAAATTAAGTTACTTATCGGCAATGTCACTGGTAAAAGCAGCCTAAAATGCTGGCGTGCATTAAAAGTAATTAAGAGCAAAGGAAGCACTATTATTTCAAAACTAAAAGAAGTGTCTACTTCATTGGAAAAGCTAAAAAATGGAGAGAAGTCTTTCTCGTTTATTTCATAACAAAAAGGAGAATATTTAGCTGAAGGAAAACAACAAACAATTAATTAACAAGAACTAATTAAATTACGGTTTCGCGCTATCCTCCTGTTTTATGGTGAGTTACTTGAAGCCTTATGATGTTTTCCCTTTCCTAGAATCTAGGTGGTCATGATCCAACATTACCTCACCATCAAGTGAGCGATGTATGAACCTTGCAGTGAAGCCACGTTAAATTAAAATGTGATATAGGGGCCCCAGAAAGTATTGCTGCACTCCTCCTAAGAGAAATTCTAATGCCAGCAACTCACTTGCGCATGTATTAAAATATTGAAGAATCGAATGTTTATTTAATACCAACACAAAATATAATCTCCTAGTACTCGTAAGCAGTGTGCATAACTTTTAGCCTCTGACTACTTCTTGCAAATATCTTAGCTCTAAGTTAACCGAAGTTTTAGTTACATCTCGTGAGATTATACACTGTAAGTTTTCGCCCAGCCGCAGATCATTTTTATTTCCTTGTTGAGAGCAGCACATTACAGGCACTTATACTCTGAGCGCTCATTCTGGTTTCGACTGGATGTCAAATTCAAATAATTTTTCAGTTTAAAATTAATTTTTCTGAGAGAATGACCAAGTGGCCAAATTTACCATTTTGTAGTTATTCCCTCTTGTGCTAGTCTCTACCTTTTGATGATTATCCTCATTGTGAAAAAAAAAAACAGAATTTCTCTATTAGGCTGCTAATAGCATTTTCTTTGAGAATGAACTAAGAAGATTTATTATGCAAATACACTAAATGAGTATTTTCTTCGAATTCACGGTAGCATAAACCTAAGGAAAAACCCCACAACACTTGTAAATTAGCTTTAACCAAATAAACAACTCTTACTGAAGATTGAGTTACAAACTTAATAAATGAAATGTTCAACATGTCGCCAAGTTTTGAAGAAATATTTTGGGTCATTCAATTACCTGATTACCGACTGGAAGGCTGGGACTGAGTAGGCCGATAAATAATGACTCACGGCCAGCCGGACTACACTAACGTTGGGGCTGGCGGGGCAACACAAGAGTCGGTGATACAAACAAGAGTATAACGCATTTAAAAGTTATGTACTCACCTATCTCACGCAAGTTGTTGTACTGTCTGCTTTCATTTTCTACACATGATTCGTATCGGCTTACGAAAATAACCATTATCCTTCCTAATTCTCTTTGAGAAATTAACTGATCCTTTAGCTATTTTAAAGTATGTGGGCACTACAAATTTATGAATCTCATTTGGCCTTGGAAGTCGATCATTTGGGAGTTTTTCTTCAAGTAATCTCCTGGCGGTACGAGCGGACTCGGTATGAACATGTGCATCTTTAATAAACACTCGCTTGGAAATAGCTCCTAGTATCATTTGGTATTCTTGGAAGACTTTACTATAGGATTAAACATGCGTTGTTTCCTTTACTGTTCAAGGGACATTGGATGTGTTAGGCTCAAAGCCAACGTAGCAGTATCACCGTCCCGGCTTATGTAGCCCGTGGCATTGAGTGATGACTTATGGACAGTTACAGTACCTTGCCGCCACATTGGTCATTACTTAACTGCATAACCGGATATAGAGAGTAAAACCCTTCCTTGTTTTGCACCAAGTTAAAATAACCGATAAAGAAGGGAGTTAGCCAGGCTAACACTCCTAACGTGGACTCTCGCTCCCGACGGAAAATGAGTATTTTTCTCACCTATAGGATAGAAACTGGCGTTCTGTTCATTGAGCAATTTCACAATTCATCTTGACGGAGTCGAAATCCTCTACCCCGCAGATGACAATTATTTTTTTTCAATTATTCAAGCAGATGAAAGTCAACGATGGGTGATAAAACATATCAATGCCAATTGCCTAACATACAATTTGAAATCGTTCGATCTTCTGCAAATTCAAGGTACTATTTTCGCATCTTCTGGATGGATATATCAAAGGGAGGGCAATAGCCTCCACCCTTCACTCCAACAGCGTGAACACCACTTGGTGCAGGCGCAAGTTACACAGCGTACTGGTTCTTCACTGTAAGAGATGGTTGGTAATGTGGGTGTGCCCTACTATCAGTTCACTTGCGTCTGTAGCAATATGTGAAAGGGCAAATAATTCGGGGAGATATCGCCTTTTCGATCAGCAATTAGTGAGAGCAGAAGTACTTCCCCCCATTTTTGACGAAACAAGATAAAGATGTATGTCTTATATGTACTACTGAGCTTCATTACGTGTCTCATTTCAACATTAAAAAACATTTAGGCATAAACGTGGTGCAGACGGACTCTATGAAACAGCAAGCGAAAAACATTGTAAGAACTAAAGAGAAAAATGTCACATCACAAAGATAAAACTGTTTTCACACTTCGTCAGTATCTAGTGTGTGACTGCAAAATGCATAGCTTTATTATTTAAATCTTTTCCTGAAGTAGAACTCATAAAATAATTTTTATTAATAGCAGCAGAAGTATGTCCGTTTGGTGAGGAATCCTTCAGTGAGGAATCCCTAAACCTTTCTCACTAGAATGTTAAGTACTAAGTGTCCACGAGAGGGGGAGAAAAAAAAAAAAAAAAATTAACTCCTTAGCTGCATATACTATGCCACACATAGTAGACGATGTTCGTTACATTATACTCTAGCTTTCGTATATTTGAAGATATAATAGATGCGGCTTTGCTCAAAAACCGAGCAAGATTAAGTCATTTCTAAGGCACTACTTAAATTAGTTATTACATGTCATTTGATAAGATATACATTAGTAGCTGCAGCAATAGCTGCTTCAATGGTGAGCCGGACAAGATTAAGGCAACATCCAGTAGAAAATGGATTTCCATAAAATATTATATGCCTGTTTATTGTGTCACAATTCATCGCTAGGCATTTTATGCTACGTTAGTAACGATAAAAATATAATTAGATATGCGAATTTTATTAGGTCCCACGACCTAATATATCGAAAATTCAGAGAACTTCTCATTGATATTGACAGTAATTATCATGACTAGTCTATTAAAGTAAGATGACTTAGCAGGGGCTTATGTTGCACAGATTTGTATACTTCGGGAGGAAATAAGAATGAATAGATATTAGTTGACTATTGATAACCTATATACACTTTTCTTTATAGTATGATCACAAATTGTTCCAGTAGAAGAATCTTGTTCAGAAAACAAACAGCACAAAATATTAAAAGTATTATCTTTAGTGCTTTTGTTTCGATCATAACTTATGTTATACAGTGAAGTAAAGCACAATGCTTTCAGTGATAATTATAAAATATATTATTGCTTATAAACATTAATATTACATTCTGGAGAGTCGCAGAGCACGCGGTGCGCTGCTTGTGTAACGGCAGTCAACAAGCCAACCACTGCTTTTCTATACAGACAACTTTTTTCAGAGTACGGGTTGCGCAACCATGGATATATCTGTTCCATACCATACCATAGGCGCACGAAGAGAAAGTCCGGAAGCACTTAAGCCTGCAGCTTAGCTGTACTATTCATACATGCTACATCTCCCTTAGTCTAAGTACTTCTCAGTTCATCTTTTCGTGCCTATAGCACACAGTGAATCGCTGGACGTATACAGGATTTGTATTTACTAGCTACAAAAATGGAATAGCTGCGAGCAATCCCTCCCTGGACTACTCATTCAGAACCCTTGCCATTTTGTAACTGTTGCTATAATCTATTTTCTGTTGCACAGACCATCTGGTGATAATGCTACCTAGTGGGTACACAAGATGCCTTTTGGAGTGTGCAGGGTGTCGCTGGAGCTGAAAATCGGATGGAGGAAGGAGCATTACATCCATTCTGCGGCCAAACCCTGCTATCAGTGACACTTTTGGTTTAGATTTGGCGGGTGGCGGATGACCTAAGTAAAAAATAAAGAGGGTACGAGAATCTGTCCTATATATGCGGAGAAAGAATCTTTCGAACATATTCTGGCGTACTATAAAGAGACGGAAAAATGAAGAAAAATACATCTACTGGACCAGTTTATTAACGGAGGGAGAGGGCAGTGGCAGTGCTGAACTTTATTGGCAGAGAGGAAGGAGGAGGAGGGAGTAGGTAAATTTTTAAACAGAATGGGATAGCTCAAATCGGAAAAGGCAGACAATCGGAAGGGGAGTATGGGAACATTGAACATACAATTCTAGAAATACTTGTATATATGTGTGTGGGAGTGTAAGTGAATTACTTTTATATCGTTTTCTTTTCTGTTCTGTTTATTTTATTTATATATTTCTAATTTTTATATTCATTTTTTTTCATTTTAATATGTATTTCTTAGTGTATTGTAAAAGCACGTACGGTACCAGGACCGGTCATGGATGAGTCACGTTTGTAACAAATATTTTGTAAATAAATACACTACTGTTACCATTCTTCTTCTTCTTCTTCTTCTTCTTGTTATTATTATTAATATTATTATTATTATTATTATAATACAAGTTGCAGATCTTTGTTTTGCAATAATAAAACAGTGACCTACTTTTTGACTTAATCTCCATTCGAGAGAAAAGGTTCAGATATACTAATATATATATATATATATATATATATATATAGAGAGAGAGAGAGAGAGAGAGAGAGAGAGTGAGAGAGAATATACTTTTAAAGTCAATCCCTTAAACACGGCCTTATTGGACTCGAAGATCGGAGATCCAAATATTTTTGTATGTTTAGTTAGAATAGCTCTCGGTAATATACTAACCATAATGTTTTATAACAGGATTATCTGTATAAATTTACAGACATTCCAAAAAGGAATAAAATGTATAGACAAATAATTTTTTTTACCCCCCAACATAATGTGTCACAGTAAAAGTAACTGATTTTTAATCCTTTATATCTTCACGTGCATGACACAGTAACCCAATGTGCTACGCTAACCACATCAAGCTTAATTTCCATGTAGGAATAAAATGAGCCAACGAATGGAAAAAAATGGCCAAGAAGCACATTTGGATGTTTTCAAAATTTATAAAGTCTGTAGGTTTTAAATCATTGCATGCTGTTATATTTACTAACTTTACAGAGCATATTGCTTTTAACTTATTGCTATTAGGATCAAATGACAGGACCTTCTTCCATCACAACATATAGGCCTGTCGACCTGTTTCGTCCTGAATAAAACATATCACTCCATCTTGTTCTTCGTACTGGGCGATGTCCATTAGGTTTATAATTTAGTAAGATTTTTGGTATCCGTTCTTCTTTCATCCTTAATATAATATAATACATGCTGGTATCAACTATTTTTATTTGCATTATGTTTTCATTTAGACAATATATTTAACTGTTTTCTGATTTCTTAATTTCTTTGTTTAACTAGAACAGTAAATTCAGCTACTGCTCTTAAAAACCTCATCTATCACAGATCCTATGTAAACGAATGTGACGAAATTGCATATGTTTTAAATCATGACTGACGATATGTAGACCAACATCGTGAATATCCGAGAAAATAATTCAAGGGGAAGTCATGCGAGAGCTTTGATATGGCGAATGATTGCACTAAAATGCACTCAGAGCTATTTATTATATTATTATTATTATTATTATTTTAAAAAAATATTAACATTTCATTTGATTGTATGTATTACAATACATTTATAGTGCGTGGTTGAACTATGGACTGATGGAATACATGTGGTTCCGTATTACATTCCACATACTGCGATTCTCGCTATGAGCTCTGTTTCTATAGGAATCTCGCAAATGTGTTGCTTCATGTGCATCCCTAGGTAAAACCCAGCGTTGTCAGTTTCGGTTACCTCGGAGGGAATCAACCGGGCCCGCCTCGACCAGTTCACCTTTCATTCAAGAAAGCTCTTACGGTGCCGTTATGCAGGAATCACACCGTGCAGCGTAACGGAGAGGTCAGTTGAGAATTTTGGAAGTAGGATTTCGCGCAGAAAAATGAAACAACACCGCACGTTCAAGCAGGTAATTACCCAACTTGCTGATTGCTTACAATCTCTTGCATATATTAACTGCAAATATCTTCTTTTCGTTGAATGAGAGTTATCAAGTTTTGTTTTTGCTGATGCTCTAGCGGATAAACAAGAGGTGTGGTACAGTCGCTCCAGCAACTGGCAAAAGGTAAGTTTTCCCTCAGGCGTCGAGCAATAGCTAGAAATTTACTAGACTTTTTTAATATTGTTTAACGCCCGTTTTTACTACTGAAGCACCACAGGCGGTGGACACTGGGGATACATGAGAGAAAGGATTGATAAATTGGGAAAGGATTTTTTTTAAAGGAAGGAAACGTTCCAGTCCTAAGTTTAAGGTACCTCCCCGGCATTTGCCATTTATGAGGACTGAGGAAAACCTGGACAAATCCTCGGTCAGGAAGGACGGTCCTGGTGAGAATCGAATCCCAGACCTCCCGCTTATGAGTCCGCGCCTTAACGACCTCGGCCACCCGTGGCGGTTTACTCGAATTTGGTGGCTGTCTGTTATATGCGTATATACTTTGAGCACCCGCCATCATATACTCAACTTTGTAAGCAAGGCGTACGTCAGCGAGCTATGACCACTTTAATAGTTACTCGTCTATAATGATGAATGACGGTTGGCCATGTTTTAATTGTCAGTCAGCGGACGGTTGCGCACACCCCAATATATTAGCGCGACCCTGCTAGCATTTCAATTATTAGTGGTCATAACAATGGATTTCGAAATCAGTCTGTTATTGTCGGAATGCTTGCATGAGTGACCACTCACGTCCATCAAATTATCTGCAACCATTTCTCGGACATCCTGTATATGGATGGCTATGCAAATTTAAGACCTACAGATATTCGAATACTATACCTTTATACTTTAATGCATTGTGGTAACACAGGGATTTGAAAACGATTATCTTTTAAACAATATGTGACAAATGTGCAGAAAAGCTTCGAAACTGTACGATTGAACTCAGAAAACAATACATTGAATGTAAACCATGTAATACGTAAAAACAAAGAAAAACGAATTTTCACACACAATTTCGTTAATATGCGCTACCAGCTGCTGCCGTCAATATATAAGTATTTACAGTAATTCGAAACAGAGGGTATCATCTTGCATTGCAAGGATCCTGTTTAAAAACCAAGATCGACCAAAGTGACTAATGTCTTTTCATTGCTTTCCTTAGTTTCGAAGACAAATTTCGGAAGAATTTCTTTACAACAAAACTCCCAATAACCCTTAGTAATAACAAGAAATAAGATAGTACACGCAGACATCTACGCAACTAATGTCATCTATTCAAGAGAATGCTTATTTTTAATAAACATTAAAATATTACATGCTAATAATTGTGAAACTAGTGAGTTAATAAAAATATTGACAACATACTCCTATAAAAACCATCACCAAATCTACTTTCGTCGGGAGCAAGAAAAATGAATGAAAAGGGAGAGAGAGAGAGAGAGCTCTACATGTTTTCAAGAATTACCCCCTTTCATATAGCTTAATAATTTCTTTAATTTTCGTTCATTCTTTTGTACTTAGGAGATGCTCCAAAAGCGATGATTGGGATTTGGAAGGTGGCAATATTACTTTTAGAAACTCACCTTTTTGGCATGCTTTGCTCCAGCTAAATGTGTTTCCAACACAATCTGCCCAGAAAACTCTAGGCCACAGATATCACACTTGCAAGTTACCTGAAAATGTTAAAACAAAAAATATATAAGTTTTGTGGGCTTATGAATCTAAAACATTCACAATATTTTGGCATATATATAATTTAAAATTACGTAATTTTTTTGCAGCACACCATTAAGAATTACCAATTTACTACGTTAATTCAATAAATAATTTGCTATAATATGGCAAAAATAATACAATGGCATTTTAAAATTACACATTTGCATTTGGAACGCATAATATACAACATGCGTTACAGCTCTTTAATGTAATCGTCTATTTGCAAAGCCGCGTTGTCCAGATCGTCAACATTTTACGAAAGAGAGAATAAACATTAAAAGTAATAGCAGTATGTATTAGTGTTTGCAGATCAGCTAAGCTTGTGTGTAGCTTTGCTCCGCTAGGAACCTTCCCTTCCTCTTGAATCTTCGAGGTTTTTCTCTTCCTTCTCATACTGCTAGGCAGCGCCATGGTTTACCATTCCCTTTTCTTTATCGCTGCATTTGCCGGTTCTCATCTTTGGTATAGGCAACTACATGCCTCCAGTCTATCGTCTTGACTGGATAGACATTCGTGTTCCATCATTCTGCTACGAGATCCTCCAGTAAGGTTTACCTACAACTTTTTTTTTTTTTAATTTGGTAAATTTGGAGTCGGACTCATTTTCTATGATAAGAGCAGTAACCCGGGTAACTGATTAATTATGTACTGTAATAATGCTCTTTAGATATATCCTTTCAATGAGTTGCAGTAAAGGTTTGACTGTAGTACTGTGTAGGCTTTCATTGAAATATTCAAGGGCGTATTTTGGAATGACGAATATTTTATTTATACGCTAATTATTTATCCCGAAGTTGAAGATTATTAATATTCCATTAACTGCTATATATTTTGTGATTGTTAAATTCAATTAACGTATTAAATATCATTTTTAGCATTTGAATTTCTCTGTCTTTCTGAATTATCTGTTTCTCAATATGCGTCCGGAGGCTCTCCCAATTCACGAAACATTTAGAGTACTATTCTGAATGAACAGGCACAAACATTAAATTACGAAATATGATACAACAAATCTATTGTGTATATATATTGAGGCAAGGAAAATTATAATCATATTTCCAGAGGTAAGCCGAAAACGTGAACCAGGCAGAACACTCTATATACCTTCAGCACGCATTTTCCGACAGCGAACTGACACTGTTTAAAGAAAACCATAAAAGTATTGATGATTTTCGTAACGATAGAGTACAATAAAAAGACAAATATTGAAAATGTGAAATTATTTGTTTGACTATACCCTTAAATTTTTAAAGCTAGTGATGATCAACTTTAAAAATATATGGAATGCAAATATAGGATTTTAGATTACGGATTCACTGTCAGGGAAAGTCTGAGAATCGCTGTTCAACATTATTACAGCTTTCACTGATGAGTGATCAAGCATGTACGTGCAAAGAAAGCCAATGATGTAAAAAAAAAAAAAAAATCTACTACAGGGCAAGTAGTTTTATGTGAACAAATCATTGCACCGAAACTTTATAGACACTAGATTTTAGAGTGCAGGTTATTTGGGTTTTCCTAACATTTTGGTTTAATTAGGAATTTCATAATTTAATATATTCATTTGATCACTGCTTTTACTCATGTGAATTTTTAATTAATAGTTTAAATATTATTCTTTATGAAATAAGTCATCTGTTATTATAATAATTTATTATATTTGTAGTTACTGAACTATAATTATTTATTTTATTATTTTTTTGGTAAATCCCTTTGTTCTAGAAAATTCCAACTGGTTTTCAAGATTTATTTCCAGTTACAAGTCATCTTTGTACATTTTTATTAACCTTATATCATTTAAAATTATATGTTAATTCAAAGAAATTTCTTATGTTCTATGTGTGATTTATAAGGATTAATAAATATACATATATGCATACATTGCTACTTTATTACTAAATGTGTACCGTTCCATACAGTATATATATATAATAAATGAATATTTATGACCTGAAAACTAAAAAACAAGTCAAATTTTCAAGACTATTAATTTACAATTAAATGTGCTTTACAAGGTTTAATAACACTTCAAGATATAAAACATCTTACTTTTTGCTACTTTTTGAATAAAGGGTTTCAATAAATAAAAAAATGGCGACTGCTGAACTTTGTTATAACGGTCCTTAGTTTAAATATAATTGCCTTAGCACCCACAATTGGAAAATGGACAATGCCGACTGGATGCGCGAGCAGCGGACACGAACTTCTGTGCTGGTATTCTGAACGATCTCATAATCGGTCCATATTTCCATCACGAAACTTTAGGCTGTGCTTATTAAAGTCTGAGCAGCTAGTAAAAGACAGGTATCAGATTAGTTTCCAGTTAGCAGAAGTGCTGTTTGCGATCGTTAATACACATTTTCCTGAGCACTGCACTGCGATGAATAGGCCAATTGACTGCAAGACAGTCCGAACTCGCTCTAGAACTAATCCAAATGAGAATTAAGTCAAAGTTCATTTAACGGAAGCTGGAGAGGTCTGAGCGACTGAAAATAGAAGAGACTTTCCTAATCTAACGAGACCATTGCTTTGCGACATATGAAAGTTGACTGAAAAGAAATGGAAAATGCTTCTAAAGATGATCACCAATATCATTGATGCTTGTTAAAAGGAGAGCATGCAGCATCACCAACGTTTACAATATATGACCAAAGTAACGAGAATCTGTTCTATATGTGCGGAGATAGACTCTTGGAAACATTCTTACGTGCTGCAATAGGACGTAAGAATGGAGAATTTGTTAACGGGGGAGAGGGTAATGACTTTGCTGGCAGAGAGAAAGGAGGAGCAGAGAGTAGACACATTTTTCAACAAAGTGAGATAGCTCAGATGGGAAGGGCAGACACCGAGAAGAGGGGTAGGGGGGCACGAGTCACAAAATATATATATATATATAAATTAACAGTAACAAGTCACTTGTCTTCTTACCATAGAAGGACTCCACGAGTTCGAAGTATAGCGATCTCAAGTGTGACTTTTTCTTAGTGTTTTATCCTTTTCTACTACTATAATTACTGTTAATTTTTTACATTCTTAATAGTGTTACTTTTTTTTTTATTTTATATTATATATGTATTTGTACATATATGTATGGGAATGTAAGTTATTCAATTATACACTCTTTTCTGTTTAATTTATTTATATCATTATTATATATATACATACTCTTTTTAAATATTGATTTATGCAATATCACGTATTTTCTTGTGTATTGGGAAAGCACTTACGGTTGCAGGACCCGTGCGATATGGATGAGCTTGATTTGTAACAAACATAATCTTGTATGTATATATAAACGCTGCTGCTTAGATTAACAATAAAACACATTGGTCCAAAAAAATTAAACCTTAATCCCCTTTAAACGCAACAACCTATTTTTAAAATTTAAAGATACTAACAAAAATCACTAAAAATATGTAAAATTGCCCCTTTTCTCAAATTTCCTGTGATACTCGCGCCATCGATAATGTATACTACCATTTCTTGCTTTAAATACTGCTGGACACCTCCTTCACATTGAAGACACGTTACAAAGGGTTTCATCTTGTTTGATATTCTGCCAGGGATGATGGAGGTGTATGAATAGAGATCCAGTCTTGATGTTTTCAGCATTCTCTAAAACTCTATGGTGAAGAGTATCCCACAGAAAGTTGTTCGGATTTAATCTGGGGACCATGCAGGTCCCTCCAGTGTCTTTCTAAACACTTAGGCATCATGTGGTTGGGCATTATCATGCATGTAAAGACGCTTCTACAACAGGGAAGGACCACCTCTTGAATGTACCGGTTTGCACTAATTGTTTGATGAATCAAAACGATATCTGTTTTTCTATTTGCTATTATTCCTCCCCTGACAAATATGGTACCTCGCCTGAATTTCTTGAACTCCCTGTATATGCCTCAGACTTTCTGCGTTACCTAATTGTCTCCATAAGCATATTATTCTGTATGCAGCCCGAAGCGTGATTCATCTGTGAACAGAACATGGTTCTATTGTTCCCGTTGCCAATTGACGTGCTTTAGGTACCCATGCAATATGAGCGCCCGGTTTCTACAGCAAATCACTGGACATCTTACACTGCTAACCGTCTGAAGGGCACTTCTTAACATGGCAGCAGTTAAAGTCCTTTCTGTTGGGGCCCTTAGGCACAGAAATCTGTCTTATGTAGCAACTGCAATTCTTTGTTTACATGGAAATTGTTCTTCTGGACTGCCAAATTCTTGATATCGGCTTCACATTATGGGTATAACGCCTCTTCCGGTATTCAGAGCCCTAGCGGTGTCAACATTCATTCCACCATTTCTAATTGCAACAACATAAACTTTTTCTTGACTTTTTACCCATTTTTCATTTAACAATTGCAATGCGTAAAAGAAAAGTTTATTCAAAATTTAAAGATATCCTAGAACATCCCTTGGGGCAAAACCTACATTCGGCAAAGAAAGGAGGCTATGTTTTCGCACACCCGGCTAGTCACTTCGGGGAATAACAGAAAATTCAATTTTTTTTTATTTACTGTTTCTATAAGTTTCTCTCTAATGATAATTTACTGCTATTGAGATTAATAAGGTTACAAATGAACAAAACACCCATATTTACTGACCTTTTATCATTTGTTTAAATATACCGAGAATTTGATTTAAATTTGTTGATCTGTAGAGAATTTTGATGTGCGTATTATAACACATACACAAAATAATTTCACGAAACATTTTTACTTTCCGTTTTATGTTTAACAACTATACAAATTGCAGTCGGTTACATTGTCATTACACTAGTTTGTTGTTTGATATGATGTGGGAGGATTTGTTTGCAGATCAATTCCGTATTAAGTTGTACATAAATGGTTTTTGGTAGTTTTCCAAGGAGCAACGGGAACTGGAGGCATGAGAAGTCAATGATTGAGAACATAATTCGTCTTGATCCGCAAAAACAATCTCCAAGAACTGTCTTTTAATTCTTATTTGACAAGGAAGGGGTATTTTCCGTTTAATTGCGCATGTTTCAAATCATCACCTTGTAGTTCATGACTTTCATTTCTATTCTGCAAGAATTGCTAAATTCATCAATATCTCCGAGTTCATTAATACTCAGTAAAAAATCCACTTTTTGCGAAACTGGATGCAAAAATGTCTAGCATGGAATGACTGATGTGACCACATTCTGCGCCTGCGTCTGCAGTTTCGATATATTTGAAATAATAGACACGAAAGATTCTAGTTTTGTTCCTTACATACGCTCAACAATGAAACCCATACAAAGATTCCAACAATCATTAAAACATGAATTTTCAGCAAAGTTACATTTATTTAAAATGAACTAAAGTCTATTGACATCAAAAAATAAAATTAGTTGAAATTAGAATGTAAATGGGTATTTTTGCACAATTCTAGGCCAAACAGTTTACGAGATATCGTTTCGGACTCTTTAGAGAATTCCCTTGATCATTATGCGAAAGCAATACATTCCCAATGATGTAGCTTATCCAGGATATCTCTCAGCGTACATGGTACAAGAATATACAGCAATTTTCCTACATGCTCCACAATGTGTCGGCGTTTTCAGCATAGGTAAAAATGCCATGTTCTCTATCATAAATACTCCGTCTTAATTCTGCGACATGCCACTCGTATTGACAAGGAAGCCTCACACTATTCCGCGTAAAACAAAAACACTGTAAACACAAATTCGTGGTTTGGCAAGGATTAGCGATGCATTTCCAGTTAACACTTACGGGCAGACAACTCTTTAAAAGTTTCATATAACTAGGGGTGGGTATTTTAGACCTTTCCAGGATAAAGTGCAACATACTGTTAATTATTTCCCCATGAACAGAAATGTACTGTTTTTGCCTAACAGTTCGGGGAAAGTATGTCTAATGATTATGGCTTTGAAAGTCAAAACCGTTCCTATGATATTTCGTAAATAGCTTGGTCTAGAATCATGCAAAAATTCCCAATGACATTCTGATCTCATCTCTGTTTATTTTCTTGAAGCCAATTACATTTGGTTAAAAAAAAGAACACCTTTATACTACAAATACACTTTTTAATAATTTCTGGAATCGTTGTATGAACTACATTGATGTAAACTTATATCTGAACTTCAATTCTATGAAACAACGCACCAATATGACCTCTAGTTTCAAAGATATGAGAAATTAAAGAGCCCATTATATAGGACTAGGGCCTCCTGCTAGAGGGGAAAAAACTGAATTGTTTTATAGTTTCTTGTCCTGTTTGAGAACTTGCCACTTCCCACCCCACTCACTTCTGTTGTGCGCGACACTTGAACAGTGAACTCCGAGCTGTTCCTTGAATGTGTCTGACCATCTTCTTCACGATCTTCCTGAAGTTCTCTGTCCTGCTTAGGGGTCCCATATGATGGTTAGCTGCACCTATCTGTCCTGCTGTTTACTCGCCAAGTACCCGCTTCATTTCCATTTTATCACTGCAACTCTGTCCATGATGCTCTCTGATTCTGTGATTTCCTGCAGTCTAGCGTTGGAGATCTTGTCACTCAGCGTTATATCTAGGATCTTCTTCTTCATTTTCCTTTGACATATTGCTATATTCTGTTGGTAAGTGGCCAGGTGTGACATTCACATATCAGCACCGGGCAGACACACGAGTCTCCAGTCTCATTTTCTTGTTTAGAAACGTGTCTTGCAATACGAACTTTAGGCCTAAGTTTTAAACATTCAAGTTCTTTGTAAACAAGAGAGAGAGAAACAGCCACCCCTTAAAATCATTGCTACCTGTACTCAAAAAGGAAAGATCGAGACACTCTACTGTAATTAATTAAGCAATCAATTTAATGCCCTGCCTTTAGTAAATGCATACATATTTTGACTTTTAGGCATAACGAGAAACCAGACAACTTTTTTCCTTATTTCCGTAGACAGGTACTTTTTACAAATTATATTTATTGAAGTATGGTGTTTTTCCCAGCAGTCTTTACATATATTAATTACAGTTATCTTCGTATCGTCTGTATTTGCACATGTGTTGCTGCGTATGGATTCCTGTCGATGAGCATTCAGGGAATTAGACAATGTTATATCTTTTATGGTTTTCGGTTTTCCCCCTTCATTTTTTTACGTGTAGCCTCAAAATTTCATAAATTCAAATACAGGATTAGTGATTGCGATCTTCGTAGTTTGAAATGCATTAAAAGAGCGCACATTTTCCTCAACAAATTATGGAGGTTTGTTTTGCATGTAATACTTTATGTTTGGATTGAATTCATTGCTGGTTTTATTTTGTTTCTCCTGAAATGTTCAACTGCATTTCCAAAGACTTGGATGGATAAAATGAATCAGAATAAATTAATTTTTTTCCACATTCACCATAATGGAAATTATTGGTTAATTTCTCTCCACAAAAGCAACAAAAGTGATGATGAAACATGTCTCACGGCGTTGTTTCGCTGGATGATAACGCAAATTGCTATGTAGGCGTAGGACGGCAAATACTGCGCAACTTTCCTGCAGGACATTTATTGGACCTCTCACGTTAAACAGCGGTATGTTAAAAATATATTAATGCGACGTCATTTATATATCCGACTACGAGACAGAAGAGCAGCTATGATAGTTACTAATGCATTTCCGTGTAGCAGATATAAACTTATAGAAAACGTGTGCGTGACTACATTTAAACTCAGAGACTAAGCATCCGACGATGTGTTTTTTCAGAAATATGCGCATTTTTAGTATATAAGTGCTTTATTCACAATAAAATATAAGTGCTTTATTCACAATAAATTTAATTATGTTCACAACATCCATCTATGCATTTAAAATCTACAGGGTGATTAAAAATCGACAATGCTTAGTATGTTGTACGGGACGGAGACTGATCATTTAAGAGGAGACCCAGATCCGCAAAAGCATGTGAAACGGTAGATTTCTACACCATGCACATCTCCAGCTAGTCACCTTAGCAACGTGAATAGAAAATTACATGAATATTAAATAATATTAAAAAATATGGTTGACGTAACATTTTAAATGAGAAGTTGAAAATTAGCTCCTTCTTGATTTATACAAGGCCGTCAGTTTGGCGAGCAACAAAATCTTTTAGGTGCAGAAAGGGCGGATGAGGACCATAAAATGTAGACACCCTCTTTCCTGCAAGATCCCCTGTGACCATGAAACTAGTAGCTAAGGTACCGTTAGTTATAACTTGAACAAAGGAATTTTGATTTTTCTCCCCCAAGGAATGCTGTTAGGCAAACTTCTGGTAAACAAGAAACGGAAAACCATTAAGGTATATTTTTCATGCAAATAGAAGCTATCACCCCACCTCTAGCCAGGGGAACCGCGAAAAATATACCAACCAGAAGATTGCGTAATACAAATTCATACACAACAGCCAATATCAACGTGGCGTGATAGTTTAAAATGTTGAACAAAAATTAGGAAGCGTCGTCACAAACCGACCGACCGCCTGGACATAAAACTTTCGGATTACGGAGAATTGGCAGTCGGGGACATGCGACTGATCAGTGGAGGAACAGTCGGAGGGCAGTCGGAGTTCAGTCTATGAGAAGTTTTGTGACAGTTGAGTCGTGAGAGTTTTGAGAGCAGTGGAGTCGTGTAAAATTCTGTGTGCAGTTTACGATTTGAGAATTGTGGCGGTAATCAAAGTTCCTTGTTATAGCAGAACCATAGTTCAAAACAACTTTTACCCTGAGATTAGGACGAACTGTTATTAAAACTTTTTCCTACAACGAATTGATTGTTTCTTTTTTTAAACTTGTCTTCGAGACCTAGCCTATTCACAATTCCTTCTACCCGTGAATTGGTTTTCTTACCATTCCGAATATCCCCATCTGAATGTCTCATATAGCCGGAGGAGACGGAGGCAAGGAGCAAGAGAAACGATAAGAATATTTCTACAACCAGCCGACCATCTTAAAACAACAACATAATTTCCTCAGCATAAGGCGCCCAACGCTCCTTAATTTCCTCCGCACGTGGTTAGGACGCCGTGGGGTATCTAAGTATGACAGCGCTTCGGATATGGTTATGAGCTAGCGTTTCATATTTTGTCAAGAAATCTCCATCAACCCAACAAAAACACATTATGCATTTAACTACAAAAAAGTTTCGAACTGTCGGCTTCCAAAGTGCTTACATGCTTACGTCAACGGCGTAGAGATTGGCGCTCAAAACCAAAGACTTCTGATTGTGAGTAAAGTATTTCACACGCTGCACGAATACGTGTGATAAAATCCTCCTCCTATAGCCCATACTTTAACACTGAATTAGCGTTGATTACTATGAGTCATTTACAATTTCGAGATTTCTTCTGCTCACATTTGCATGTTGTGCAAGTTCACAATGCCGACTTAAGAATCCTGTGACATGCTGGGTGTGAAATACTTCGCACATAACCACAAGTCTTTGACCGTGTAAGTCAATCTCTGCACACCAAAGTACGCTCTGTAATCACGTTGGAGGTCGACAACCAAACCCTATTTGTAGCTAAATGTACAATGTGATGCTCTTGTTGAGTTCGTGGAGGTCTGTTGACAAAACGTTCATCATCTTATCCAAATTTTGGTCAATTTTCACGCTCCACACTACCCAAACCATGCACTTTCAGACATACCCTCCCCTTTGAAAAATGATCAGTTTGCCGTCCCGTACAAATATTGTGCTAAACGTTGCACAAGTACTGAAGCTTTCCTGGAGGCGCGCATCAAACAGGCGTTCTCAGGATTCCAGCCAGAGCAATTGCTTATAGAACATACTACCGATATTATCAACCTCTTTGAACACGCACTAAGTGCCACAACTTCCTCTTTCAAGGAAACTTTTATAAACAAATGGATGGTGTTGTTATGGGTTCTCTTCTCTCCCACCAATTTCTTTATAGAATAATTGCAACACAAAATGCTGGAAACTGCACCATTGAAGCCCGACAATTTTCCAGGTACGATTATGATACCTTTATTATTTGGCCTTATGGAAAGGATACCGTTTTACAATTTTTGCTGCATCTTAATAGCTAACATTCATGCAATCAATTTACCACTGCAGTCGTAAAAGATGCCTCACTTACTTTTAGATATTTCAAAAGAAACACAATGAGACACAAGGTATACCGGAAACCTCCGTAAACTTGTTTGTATTTTTCGTCACAATTAAAGGTTATTGTTAAAGCTTTAATACACAGGTCTTTTTCGATATCGAACCATCTTGTTGGGAGAACTTGAACACCTGCGGAAAACCTACATAAAGAATCGATTCAGTCATAGCATCTTCAACAAAGCATTCAGATCATGCAAGAGCAATCATCCAAAGTTTCGATCTTGAGAGAGAGAGAGAGAGAGAGAGAGAGAGAGGAGGAAAACAAAATAGGCGATAAAATATTCCAAGATGAAATACTGGAGGAAGACAAACAAAAACAAAGATGCAACATTGAGGTTCAAAACAAGAAAATTGCCTATATTCCTTATTCTGGCATTATTTCTTATAAATAGTCCGAATGTTATAAAGACAATACGTAGCCCACTATCAAAAGTGAAAGATTGTTGAAGATAATTTAGAATTAAAACATTCTATCATTTATTTATATGCCATGAAATTTATATAGGACAATCTCGTAACAGTTAAATAACGTTGCAAATAACATCAGTATTATATAAAACAAAAATATCCTGAGAAATTTGCCCTTGCAGAGCAAAGTATCAAGCAGGGGCGTACAACCCATTTCGATCAAAATACTATAATCTCTCATCCTAAGCGTAACTTAGAAAGGAAAATACCGAGAGTGCAAAAAAAAAAAAAAAAAAAAAAGTGTATACACACTTTCACATAGATATCTATTTAATATATTTAAAAGTTGGACCGAAAATCAATAACAAACATTAATGTATAGTATGATGTTCTGAAAACAGATGTGACTCACATACATTATGGTAGCGTTGCTACGTGACAGGTAACGAAGCCACGATTATCGTATGATGTTCTGTAAATAAACGTGGCTCACACTATGTTATGCTAGCGTTGCTATCACAAAATGGAGCCAAGATTATCGTTTGAATAGCGGAAAACAATTTTGAAGTGGTATTGGAAAACCGAGAATGTTGTTGAAGTTCAAAGGCAATGCATAGGACGAAGAGTTCCGATTGAGTTTCCACCGCGTTCTCAGGATCTAACTTCATCGGACTTCTACCTATGGGTAACTGTTAAAGGTACAGTATACCGTAGAAAAAAGCTACACTGGCAGCAAGTGTATCGACGCCGATAGTGGGCATTTTAAGCAACTGTTGTAACTGTAAAAGTCTAAGATGATTAGTGCTCATCATATTCTGTTTGCATGAATTCATTTTTTCTTTGCTTGAAGTGTGTATACATTTTTGGCACCCTCTGTATATGAGAGTTTTGCCATTTGAAACGAACTTTATAGCGCAATACAGACAATGAACTTGGGCTATTTAAATTTACTTTTATTCAAACCACAAAACATCCATTCCAATCCACAATCTGTTTTTGCGTTTGTTATTGGCCAGGTTCTAGCTAATAACCAGTTTACCTTGTCTATATGCACGTATAAAACCCGCACCCACCAGAATATAAACAAAACACTTCCTCGTCCCATCGTGTGCATGAGATTTATTAGACTCTGACTAAATAACTATAAACATATATGTTTTATAATGCACATGTTTTAAATTATATATATTAAATAACGTCTACCTCTGAAAGCTTGGGCTTCTACAAGTAACTGACCTCGCTGGAATCCCAGGAACGATTATTTAATAATAAGCACTGTCCGTGTTTCTTGAATCCCTTAGTATAAACTTTCACTTTTATTTTACCATTTTTAAAATTCGCATTTGCCTCCCAAAAATATACACTTTTAGTAATAACTTTTGGCTTAGGAAAGTTGTGTCCTCTACTGGGAGTTTACTTTGGAATAGAACATTTTTATTTACACTGGCGTGCACTACTGACAAGACAAAATGAAAATTATTTACAAATTGCACATTCAAGGAACACAAACTGGTTGACTCTATAAAAAAAAAGGTAACCATTCTACATTCATAAATTATTTTTATCTATTACAATTTGTTCTAAATTAGCTTAATTCGGTACTTCAAGAACAAATTTAACATAAATTTTAATGGAAAACGCAATGCAAATTCAGGAAACCTAAAACAGAAAACAAATATATCGTGATCGTTTTTAAGAATTTAGAATTTTCACCGATTTCACAAACTCAGATTTGTGCAAAATGAACACTTAATTATATTTTTATACAAGATGTTAATTAACCACGCCGCAATAATTTCAGAGAATGTAGAAGAGTTTAAATAAGCACTTTGAGATGGGCAATTTATCATCTGGCTGTTCAAATTTCAGAGCAATGACCTAATGAAACTTTCATTGGAAATTACACCGTACAATAACGGACGTAAGTTGTGGAGCATGTTTCTTTCCACATAGTCGCTGTGATATTGGTGTTCAGCAAAAGGGGATTTTTGTTACCAAGTTGGAATTTGGTTTATTTATTTTTTTTCCATTTTACGAGCAAAATTGCTGCATTTTCTCACTAAAGTTCTTTCACTGGCACTCCCCGCTAACGTTACTGCAAATTGAAATTAAATAATTGGAATCGTACTGGAATGGATTAAAAAAAATAATTTGCCCATATACCCGGAGAAAGAAAAGGATTCACCATGTTATGCGTTAAATTTATTTTAACAATAAAATAAGTTAAATAGATAGAATGTAGAAAGGCATTACATCAAAAGCTACCAAAGATAAACCATTGGACTTCAACATTCCACCATTATAAAAATGTTGTTCAGCCAAATGAAATAAAACACATTAAATTAAGAACATATTGCTCATTAAAATATAATACACTTTAAATACAAATATTACTAGTGCCTGACCTCAATATGAATACCTATAGAAATTTCCTACACAAGACATTAAAAAAAACCCTAATTACGAAATCTTAGCAAATAATATGCTTTAAATACCTTTAGTAACCTCATCAAAGAAGTATTGGAGTTAGTCCGTACCCTAATAAATTTCAGAATATCCCCAGCGAGGAGGCGCCATTTACATGCAATGACTTCTACAATACCGAACCATGGAATGATGGCCCCAGTTTGCCAAAACGAAGTTATTCACACAATGTTTCGGAACCAACTCGGCAGTCAGACAGCATATGTGTCACTAAACCACGGAGAGCGATACTTATTACAGTCACATGTTTTAACCAATGAACAATTGCCACAGCTCTGTAACCTCTCGTAAAATGAAAGTGCTAAAAAGAGGAAAAGGAATGGGAGAAGAGAGATAAAAATGATGACGATGCGTGACTTAAGTGCACGTCTTCATAGAAATAAATAAACAAACTTCCACGTGGGACTTGAACCCACGATCTTCGCTTTATCCACTAACTACACTACCAGGTTAATAGCTTTCTCTGGGATAAGCTAGATAGCATGATAATAAACCAATTAACTGTTGTCCAGTACCGAATTCTCAAGAGATAAATTGGTATCGCAATTTCCATTAAGAATGACTTATCAGCATTTAACTCCGTTACTTTTCTTTCCGGCGTATAGATTTCCAATCTCAAATTGCAAAACCCTGTACAATCTCTGAAATTTGAGGTGAAAATTATTAGCTGCACCCATATAAATTATAATCAGCATACTCGTATTAATTAATTTTATGTAATTTTACTATTTAATCATGATTGTAGTGTCACTTTTATTTCTTGTACACGTGTTGATGCCTTGTGTGTATGGTGTTACTTTCTCCTACCAGAGTGCAGAAATGTCCTAGCCATAAAAACAGACCTGGAAATTTGGGACAGGGAAGCCTGTTGCCTGTTGAAAACAGCATTCTTATATATGAAGCAAGCGACTGCTATTACTTGGAGAATTCTAAATCGGGGTCCTTGAAAAAAAAAATGTTTATTTCGTATACATTAGAGAGTTGTGCTTTTGCTATAGTAGGTCAGAATAGATGTAATAATATTAGGCTAGATAGGGGGCGAAGAGACAGGCCGATAACTTCTCGAAGGGAAGAAGCTAGTTGATACGTATGTGACTGAAGTTACGTAATCCAGATAGCCAATAAGAGTGATGAGGAGGACATTATGCAAGTTCAGTATGCAATAGATATACTTAGTTCAAAGAAAATTTTCTAGATCTTTCTAAAATTTTCTTTTGAAAGAATAAAGTGAGCGTCAGACAGACCGACGCCCAAGTTTACTTAAGCTTGCTATTTTGGGTCTCAGAGCCAGTCTTTCACCAGTTTTTGCGGTTCTTGGTCAGACAGTTTCTGAACTCAGCTCAGCTCTCAGTATTACGGAACCAGTTCCGTGTTATAATTTGTTCAGTCTTGTCAAGCTTAGCATTGCATCAATATCAGTTTTATTGAGTTAACAGTAGGAAGTTTCGGAGGTATCAAAGTGCGTCAGGGCGTCAATGTATGATCGTCATAGTGCAAAAGTGGCACATCTAGCAGTTTAATTCTCCAAGGAGTAACGGTGCCTCTTTAAGCGGAACAGACTTTGTTACCAAACCATGCTTCATTCCACAATATCATAAATGTAATCATTCTCCTATGAATTACATGGTAAGTTCCTTTCCTTGTCATTTCCTAATCGGAAAACTTCCAGCAAAGAAAATAAGAACTAGTCGGAGAGAAGAAAAAAAATCATCCCTGAAAATCCAATTAATCAAATGTCATTAATTAAAATCCTTCCATAATTTCCCTTCAATTAATAGACATAAATCCACCACATTTCAAAAAACCTCTGCAAATTAGTGCGATGTTGTTTATTTAACACCCGATATCTTAGCAAGTACGAAAAAAATTTTAAAATGCCACCACAAAAATGTAACATGGGCTACCGATGCCTGCAGATAATTTTAAATACATCGATGTTATGTGAACGCAACACAAAACAACATGCCTGGGAGGAGCATTATCTGGTATATGAAGTGTGTAAAAGTTCAATGATTTTAACATGATCCGGTTCGCTGATGATGCTGTGATGCGGATACAAGCAGCAGACAACAGTCGTAAGATTTCCCCTAAAGGACATCATTTAGCTGAAGCCCTATCTACGCTACACTACCAGACAAGTGACGTAAGCAATGAAATGAAAGAGGTTCCTGAAAGCTTTACAACATAGGCTGAAAATGAAAAAAGTAAACATATTTAATAAATTTCCTTTATTATCAGGCTACACATTTAGATAAACTTAGATGTATATTTTTTCATGTTATTAGATATTATTGCTTATCATAAATTGTAATATTAGAGCTATCACTATCGAAAATAAAATTATGTTTTTCAACAAAAAACAAACAAAACAGATAATAAATGTAATATTCTGATTTGCTGTTCTAAGTATATAAAATTCATTTAGAAATACTCTCGCACTGCAAAAAAAAAAAAAAAAAAAAAAAAAGACAGAATATTTCATATTTTTCTGCTACTTCTAAGATAAATCCATCTTGATAAAGTAACGAGACCTTGTAAAGCATGAATGTAAAATTAGATAACAGATCCAAGAAACAAATATGTCTTCGTAGGGGTTTAGCTATACTATACGGTTAAAAGCATGACACGAAAGCGCATGATTAAACAGGGAGTGTGTAGTTCGATTCTCATTTGTTCCAAAGGCGCATAGATTTTGGACTTAATTATCTTTCATTATATTTCTTTTCCTGTAAAACAAAAAGCCAGCAGGTTGTTTGTGCAAAGCTGACAGCAGAGCAACGAGGAAATATTCCAAAACCGAATGCCTCTCAGACTCGAAGACCACTGAACAGTAAAGGAACTACTAGATTGACATCAGAAAACTTCCCGATCAAGGTTAAAGAAACCTTGAGTCTCGGAATAAAGTCATTGTGGAAGCTGTTAGGGAGTACACTTTTCTTCCACAACGCACGCTTCAATTTGCGAGGTTAATACTGATAATTTACAACATATGCATTATAAAACATACGTTTACAGTCACAGTCTGATAAATCTCATGTATACACTTAATTGTCCTTGGACTTGAAGTTACTTTGCACAGGTAAATATTTGGTTACCGAAAATATTTAGGTTTGTTTACGTCCAGTAGTTTGCATCGGTTGGGGAGGTGATCTGTCTCTATATATTTATACAGTCATGTGATTGACGTGATCTCACCAATTTTGTGGAGGTACTGAACGAAATTCCCATACTGTGTTATAATGAGTGCTTGGAGGATGGCAGTGGACTCTAGGAAAAATATTTTCATATACGGTGCTTTTGAATGGATAGATAGATAGTCTTGGGCGGAGGATACTTTCGATACTTAGGCCTTGCTCATGGTTGGGCATTTGCGCCCACTCTCCCAACGGGACACTGTGGGAGGAAGTAATAAAGTGAAAGTAACACCGGGCGGCCAACAATTTACGGGCGGTGATTGCGCGGACGCAGATGGTGTACCTAAAATATTTACAGATAGAATAGCACGACGTCGATGGGTCCCCTCAAAAGGTCAGCTTCCAATCTGACACCGGGGCAGAAACCTTTACAAAGTGCAAGCCTCCATCACACCGTGCCAAGCACTTTCCACCCTATAACAGAACACAATGAAATGAACATCCAACATTAACCTAAGTGATCAAATCAGGATGGCAGGCCCGCAGAAACTGAACCCGGAACCTCCCGAAAGCGAGTCTCACCGCTGGGTTAGTAGAATATGTACAATCTGTTCCAGAAGTGTTTGTAAAAGCCTTGGAGCATTTGATTACCCAAAGATTCACGTAGGTTATTGACTTGTGTTTTGTGCAGTTCACTTTTGCTACAAAATAGTGCCAGCGTGACCTCGGGTGATCTGGATGTTGGCTGTTGGCGGATTCGTTGGATGAAATAAATTTCAGGGCTGCCTGTGAGTTGGCGATATTATAGGTTATCAAATTATCGGAACTGCTTGTACCTCTGCTTCAAACACACTGCACACACATTTTCTTTCGTCTTGCATCTAGCTGTAGTTTCCTTTCATAACAATTCTGATAGTTGCACGCGGGGTTAAAGATTATGATGCATTCCAGGCGTTTCGCGCTGAAACGAAATTCCTTCAATAAAAATTTGCTTACGTGGGACTTAAGTTATGTTTTGACAATTGAAACTTTAAGGGCCAGCTGTATAAAGAGTTAACTTCAGTTTAGGTAATAAAATTAAACATCAATTATGCTTAAGTTGGAAATTTTGGTTGAATCAACAATAAGATTATTTCGTCTTAACCACAAATTAAATCTAACTTGCGAAATTTCAGAAGTTAAAGCACTGACTAGAGTTTAGTAATTAGTAATTGTTAAAAAAGCATTTTTGAGAGAAGCATAACTACATTTATAAATAAAATAGTTAGGTTTAATTTAATTTTGTGTACATAAAGTTTCTTCAATGTTTCATTTGTCATTTCCGCGTAATAAACACAGTTGCGTTCAATTGTATGTTAGGTTAGGTTATCCTTACAAGCGGTATACTGCACAGATTTCTGATTTCCGACATCTCATTCGCAGATGAATTCACCGTGCTCCTTGTGAATTTCATGAGAGAATTTATCCGTTCCTAGAACTGAATGACGAAAAATTCAAAATGTGATTTCGATTAGCAAAATATGTCCAAGAAATGGAACAGATGTTACGTCCACAATTACAATCACAAACTAAGCGAAATCATGCTTTGAATTCGATGTTCATGATACTATCAACTTTAAGTTTCTATGCGACAGGGAGCTTCCAAACAGTTATTGGAGTTTTTTTAATGGTGTTTAACGCCCGTTTTTACTACTGAGGCACCACAGGTGGTGAACACTGGCGATATATGAAATGAAATGATAAATTGGGAAGGGATTTTTTAAGGTAGGAAACGTTCCAGGCTAAAGTTTAGGGTACCTCCCCGGCATTTGCCAGTTGTGAGGACTGATGAAAACCTGCAAAAAACCTCAGTCAGGGAGGACGGTCCTGGCGGGATCCGAACCCCAGACCTCCCGCTCACGAGTACGCGCCTTAACGACCTCGGCCACCCATGGCGGTTTATTGAAGGTATATTCAAAGTGGAGAATGGAACGGCTAGTAGAACTATCCATAAAATTACTAGAGCAATAGCAGCTGTGAGACTTCAGTTCACTAAAATGGCAACCGAAGAGGGTGATATAAAGAAAGTGATGCTAGGGTTTCTATAACATTCGCAACTTCCCTGGAGTTTCAGGTGTTACAGACTGCACACACATACCCATTATATCGCCTGGTGTTAATAATGCAGAAGCCTTCTGAATAGAATTGTTATACTCTTTAGAAATTCCCCCTCCCCCAGGTGCGGTTTTTATCCTTACTTGAGATCGAATCCCCCCCCCTATTATTCCCCAATATTTTAGCACCAGACCAATAATAATAACCTTCTCACGTTGCTTAAATTTGCCACTCGCATTCGCTTTGACTTTTCCTTATCCATATTTGAAGACGTATTAAGGAGAGGGAGATACGGAGATAGAGAACGAAACATGTTTAGGAGGCGGGAAAATTGAATAATTATTGATTTTCTTCAGTTGAACACCATCTCACTCTAAACAGGAATTTCCCTGTCATTTCGCGATGTTGCCATAAGTTTGACGGTTATTGCAAACTCGAGGTTGAGGTTATTTTTATGCAAGAGAAATAGTGATTAACAACTAGTTATTTTTAAACTACAGTTAAAAGAAATATTTAGTTAGCAACTTTTACACAACTGGTCCTTAGGACTTAATCAATATGATCCAGTATGACGCCAAGTCATTAAATTATCCTGATAATAATCTTATAACACACAATTTACACAGTAAACTTGTTCAAGACGTTACTAACTAGGTCGCATATTTGTTTAAGCTCTCTATAAGTTTCTGTGCTATTCGGGTACTTAGTTAAAATGAATCATCTCATTTGCCATATTCTAAAACAAAGTATCACAGTGAGGTGCTATTTCGATATCCTACCACTCAGATATTTTTCTCCGCGTAAAGAGAGCGATTTTATAGGACGTGTCCTAAAAGTGAACCTTCTTGTCTCCATTGTACACATTGCTTGTTGAAATCCTTCTAATATATTATTTTCAGATTTTCTTACCATTCGGAAACCTATTCTCCACACATCTGATTTGAAACACTTTTGTGTCTGTTTCTGAAGCTTTCTGGGCAATTATTACAAGCTTTGAGTTCTTGTTTATTTTTAATTTTTCGCCAGTGCGAGAGGTTGGGCAAGAAGAATAAGTCCAGAAATAGACATGTTGTTTGAAGGGGCATTGCACAAACTATTTCCATTGCGATTCATTTACTTCTTCATAGCCTGTTGCTTTCCGTTTTATTTTCACGCCACTATTAAACTCATGATGCGAACTTTGTCATACACTTGAGTTTTATACAATTACACCTTAACATTATATCCTTACTTCCTTTCACTTTTTCATTTAGCTCGATATTTTTCATTTTATCACTTAAGAGACGGTATTCATCTCAAAAACCACAATTCTGAATCTGCTTAGCCACTCACTAATAGATATAATGTGCGGAAATTCACTGCAAGGATTATCCCAAGTAGTCAACTGGGCAATAAAACTACTGACAAAAACACAACGCATGCTCATGGACTGGATAATTTTTTTTTAATGAAACTGACCCCACATATTGTTTCCTTGAAACTACGCATTGTGTGAAAATATATTTTATTTCAGAGTGTGTTGAATATTGTTTTCTTTATAAGCAGCGACATACTATTTCCGTTTCCGCTTTGGACAGTTTCCATTTCGTTTAGGAGAAAATAAGATAATGCATATGATTTTCGCCCGTAACAATACAATCTTCCAAAATGAACAAGGGACAGCTTTACTGTACTTACAACATTAAAAAATAACTAAATATGAAAGACGTGTATCGAATAATAGTGCAGGATGCTTTAGACAGCTTGAAAATTATTTATTTATGTCTACTAGTACAGAGAAGGCCAAACTCATTTGAAACCATGACATACAGTGGCATTATTTCAATTGCTAGTTCTATGCAAAACGGATACGCAATACGTTGTAATGGGCACTGTAAATTCTGTATCGGTAGACATTAAAATCAATATAAATGCTCTGATGTTAAGGTTTAACCGTTAACGCTAATAAAAAAACCAGCTGACAATGTGTGGATATTCACCACATTGTCATAATCCTGGCTCCTTGCCTACAGATATTACGTTCTAAGACATCTTAATATAAGGATATAGCTTAACATAGTTTCACCCAACAGGAAAATAAACACATCGCTTGTGAGTGGTTTCCTGTTAAATCAAAGCACTGGACACTACATTTTCAAAATTTAAGATGATAGTTAATGATAAAATTACTGTGATACAGGTCTGTTCCCTGAGATGGCTATGCTCCAACTCTAGCTTTCCTAATCGCTTCCCAAGCTACTCTAGTAATGGGAGAGTTCAAACCACCAATCACGTTCAAATTTTAAGATGATACATAATGATACAATTGCTTTGATACAGGTCTGTTCCCTGAGGTGGTTGTCTTCAAACCCTAGTTTTCCTAATCGCCTTCCAAGCTACTCTAGTAATGGGAGAGTTCAAACCACCAATCACATTCAAATTTTAAGATGATACATAATGATACAATTACTTTGACACAGGTCTGTTCCCTGAGGTGGTTGTCTTCAAACCCTAGTTTTCCTAATCGCTTCCCAAGCTACTCTAGTAATGGGAGAGTTCAAACCACCAATCACATTCAAATTTTAAGATAATACATAATGATATAATTACTTTGACACAGGTCTGTTCCCTGAGGTGGTTGTCTTCAAACCCTAGTTTTCCTAATCGCCTTCCAAGCTACTTTAGTAATGGGAGAGTTCAAACCACCAATCACATTCAAATTTTAAGATGATACATAATGATACAATTACTTTGACACAGGTCTGTTCCCTGAGGTGGTTGTCTTCAAACCCTAGTTTTCCTAATCGCTTCCCAAGCTACTCTATTGATGGGAGAGTTCAAACCACCAATCACGTTCAAATTTTAAGATGATACATAATGATACAATTACTTTGATACAGGTCTGTTCCCTGAGGTGGTTGTCTTCAAACCCTAGTTTTCCTAATCGCCTTCCAAGCTACTCTAGTAATGGGAGAGTTCAAACCACCAATCACATTCAAATTTTAAGATGATACATAATGATACAATTACTTTGACACAGGTCTGTTCCCTGAGGTGGTTGTCTTCAAACCCTAGTTTTCCTAATCGCTTCCCAAGCTACTCTAGTAATGGGAGAGTTCAAACCACCAATCACATTCAAATTTTAAGATGATACATAATGATACAATTACTTTGACACAGGTCTGTTCCCTGAGGTGGTTGTCTTCAAACTCTAGTTTTCCTAATCGCCTTCCAAGCTACTCTAGTAATGGGAGAGTTCAAACCACCAATCACATTCAAATTTTAAGATGATACATAATGATACAATTACTTTGACACAGGTCTGTTCCCTGAGGTGGTTGTCTTCAAACGCTAGTTTTCCTAATCGCCTTCCAAGCTACTCTATTGATGGGAGAGTTCAAACCACCAATCACGTTCAAATTTTAAGATGATATATAATGATACAATTACTTTGACACAGGTCTGTTCCCTGAGGTGGTTGTCTTCAAACCCTAGTTTTCCTAATCGCTTCCCAAGCTACTCTAGTAATGGGAGAGTTCAAACCACCAATCACATTCACATTTTCAAGCAACACTTATTTCACTTTACAGCCACTTCTCCTCCTGCACAACAAAAATGAACAAGCACTATGATGGTGCGTGTTACAACATCTTTAACTTTTCTTTCAACTAATCCTCAAAATTCTTACTCATAATTTACGTTGTTCTCGTTACAACGAATCCTGACAGAGAAATCTAACAATATCTCCGATTTATTTAAAGTTAATTAAGAAACACTCCTCTTAACAAAAAAGTACATTACATACACTAATTTCATATTTTCCAGCTCTCTTAATGAAAGCTAACATCAATGGCTCTACCCTAATGCAAACTGCTGATTGCTCAATTTCAATTACATATCAATCATATATAAATAACTGAGACAACTTTTGATGAACTGTTTTAAAAAGTGTGAGTATATCTCTCACCGCAATAAATAAAAATAATCCTTTCCATTCTCTGTGACTTATATATTTATTTAATTACTAGCTTAGAGTGACACTTGTGAAATAATAAGGAATTTAACAAAAGCAGAACATATGGAAAAAGAACTAAAAACAGTTAATGAAAACTGCGCTATATAGCCACTGCGAAAGTACGACGATTTTCGTAGGCGTTTCCAGGAACTTGACAGAAAGCCAGAAGCAGGGATTGTTCAATTAAATGGAAGCATCACATGAATGACTGCAATATAGCCTTTGATATCCAGCAGTAATAAAACAGAGAGGAAAAAAAAAAACACTGTAGCTAACTAAATGAACTTGCTCTGTCTCTAACGGAAAATTTGATGTAAATTTAAAATTAAAAAAGACGAAAGAGTATTTTGTAATTAAACATGCAAAAGTTAAGGTAGAAAAATAACGCTGCATTTAGGTAAAAAAAATAATGATACATTTTCGATACTTTAACAAAGAGAAAAGTGAGCGAATAAGCAAAATCAATGGTGTACGATAACATTACAGTAAAGTTTCCACTAATATATGCTATGAATAATTCAAAACTGGCATCTTTCGAAATAGATTTAATACTCAATTAACGAAGCCCTTTCGAAAAATGAGACGAGATTTTGTTTTAAACTATAACTTGGAGCGGGCTTTAATAGGGGGATGGAGTTGTTTGGTAAAGTTGGATGGTTAGTGGTGTAATGCCTCACGTTGATAGCGTTCCTGTGGAGCGGTTTTCTGAGAAGATATGAGCGTAAGCTGGGTGTATACGGGGGAAGTGGTGGTTCTGTAAATGACTGCTGATTGTTGGATCGTCATTCTATCGGCCCCTTGCTCAATTGTGCGCTCCTATTCTATTATGATGAAATCTCATAGTTCACTGCAATGTTTTGTGATTCATTTTGATCCACGGGAACAGGGAATAAATCACAAAAATAATTGATTTCTTCACTAACAGTTTATTCAAGTTCAACATACCAGTCTATCAATACCTGACTGTTTTCGCCGCTGCCTAATCAATTCCTATTGCTTCGCTGCGCTTGATCTAATATTCCCCCTTCAATTCTCTGCCTTACTGTTCTATCCTTGTCACATCTTACTGTCAATACTATAACAAATCGTTGACAGTCTACTTTTGCTTGGGCTATTTTAACACTTGCTCTACTCTCCATTTTTAACTGACTCCTCTGAATTAACAAATCGATCTCCACTCTTAATTCTCAACTATCTGTTACTTTTTCTCTGGCATCTCCACTCCAATCTCATTTCCTTAACTTCGTTCCCCATATTTAATTCTATGCTTTACAATTCTGCTTTTCTCATTTCCTACTCTCTATACTATAACAACTCATTGATGGTGTAACTCTGCTCCGACTATTTTCACAATAAGCTCTCCACTCTTTGACATTCCGTTTTTCTATATTCTGGCCACACCCCGCTAAAATTAGGATTTATTTTTTTTACTGTTTTATTCCCGACTAATAAGTTCACTGTTGGCTATCTTAAAATATTTATTATACAGCTAAATTCTTCTCATTCACTCATTTCTAAGCGATCGCCATTGGTTAAAATTATTTTCCCCTTTCTGACATTCACTTTTCACATAGGCTAGTATTTCCTGGAAAGTAGCTCCTGTTGCATATTTCGGCCTCTCCTTTGATAAATTTGACAATATCACGTTTTATTTTCCTCTCCACTATCCTAGATCTGGAAAATAAAACTTCGAGATAGCGCACGCACAATTCCCTTTACCCCCAGTACCTTTATTCTGACTAGGCGGCATAATTCTTTGGTTTGTACCTTTTTCCGTCTGGCAACTATAAAACACTTCGTCTCGATTTTGATATTTTGGTTTCCTTTTGATTCCTATATCTTTCAGAGTGTGCTCCTCGTATTTGGTTCTAACAACACGTCATATCAATTTCCTTATTTGACCCATCTAGACCTGTTTGTCGGCTTCTAGCTTACCGGCATGTTCCTATAAAATGCCCAGCGCGTGAGCATTAACAAAGGAACCTCTTTTGCCTATTATCTATCTTTGCCATGGGGCGAGCAGCCAGTCCATACAATCTGTACACAAGCATTCTTCCCTTCTCTAATGGGTTTTTCGTAGATGGCTTAGGTCAACAAGCGGTAACAACATGGAAATAAACATGTCTCTTGTAAATTATGTTAACTGTCAAAATTCACATGAACATACAAGGTATGATCATATCAATCCATAATGAACGTATTTCTGAATCATCAAATTATATACATACATAATAAATATCAATATCAACTCATTACTTAAATAGATATAACTCTGCATACTCAATTCTTATGCACATGTAATCATTACTGCTATCAAATTGTTAACATAATAAAGGTAGTCTTTAATCACGACTGCAAACTTATATACCTATTACCAATTTTAAAAAGTATCTGATAACAGACGCGGCGCCGATGGGGGATTACATCGGCCGATATGCCATTGCTCAAGGTCAGTCGGTACGATTGGGTGCAGTTTACGGAACTGCTATGTTGGCCTTCACGTTCATGACACTCAGTACCGTATCAAATCCGCACATGCTGTCAGGATACCGCGTGAAGTAATTTCCTTGTGGTCGAGTACAAAATTGTAATACTATTTATAAATTAGTAGTATCCACGCACTTTAGACATACTAAATAACAGCATTCGTCAAGGGATAAATTTAATTTCTCAAAGAGAATAAAGTGCAGCATTAGATAGTTTCACAAGGGGATGCTAGGAACGTGTGGAATATGAAGTCAGATAGTTCCAGCGTCTCCTTGCGTACCGCTATGGGTGGCAGAGGTCGTTAAGGCGCGAACTCATGAGCGGGAGGTGATGGGATCGATTCCCGCCAGGACCGTCTTCCCTGACTAATGTTTTCTCCAGATTTTCCTCGGTGCTCATAAATGGCAAGTGCCGGGGAGGCACTCGAAACTTAGGCCCGGAACGTTTTCTTCCGTTAAAAAAAATCCTTTCCTAATTTATAATTTCATTTATAATTGCATCACCAGTGTCAACCGCCTGTGGTGCCTCAGCAGTAAAAACGGGCATTAAACATCTAATACCGACTGTTCCGTTGGTATATTCGCCCGCCCCGACTCTAATGTAGCTCGAATGGCCGTCAACGATGACATTCGGATTGGTCAAGTCTATCACCGCTACGTCATCATAAAATAATTGTATGGCACTAGCTCCTAAAGACAAATGTGCAATAAAGTATATGCTTATGAGCTAATGAGATGGTTTACACTCTCACAAAAAAGTAGTATTAACTCTATATATAACTCTAATACTCTATAATTTACACTGAAGGAGTTTCATTATTTAATTAAATATTTTTACTTTATAAACATCGGCATGTTGACAGCCAGTTTAATTTTAAATAATAAGTAAATAAATAAAATAATTCGAACGCTTCACATATGGGCATAATAAAAGATTGCACATCAAAAAAAAAAAAAAAAAAAAAAAGATGATTACTACCTCTAATTTACATAACTTTTCTATGAGCAATAACTGAAAAATCTGCAATGATACATAGTTAACTGTGTCACTAATTACAGCGTGGTTTACCATAAACCTGGCCTCCCCGTGGCCTATGCTGTATGTACGGGCTCGCCGTGGGCGACTCAGTAGTTAATATATAATATTAATATATAATTCGAATGTATTACACTGAATTAAACGTAATATCACCTGGGTTCAAAGCGAACCAACTGTCTTTTAATTTAAATACAACAATTGTAATAGATTAATCGGTTAAAGATCAACAAACAATTTTATATAATAATAACATTTTAGCTCAGAAACGAAAATTCTTGGTCTGCTATTTGATAACCACTTAAATTGGAAATTATACAGAATAAATTTTGTCAAAATTAATCTCTGAATGACGTGCTATTATATGGTGTTTGCTTCAATAGAGACACAAAAACATATTTTTTTTTTATTTTGCATACTCTCCCCTCTATTATGAAAATGTAATAATAATAATAAGAATAATGCTAAATATAATAATAATAATAATAATAATAATCTCATTCATGAAACAGTTTCTTTCGAAATCAATTTAAATCACTTAACATTATCAAGCGAATTGCTGCTTTAATATATTTCTTAATAGTGTAATGCTTGTTTTCACTGGCATGACATTACAGCGGGGGGTCATTGATGATACATGAGATGAAGTGATAAATTGAGACAGTTATTTTTTTTTTTTTGTTTTGTTTTGCTTTAAGGAAGGAAACGTTCCTGGTCCAAGTTTAGAGTACTTCCCCCAGCATTTGCCATTTATAAGACCTGAAGAAAATCTAGAAAAGAAAGCCTGTCAGAGAGGACGGTCCTGGCGGTACTTTCATCAAAGCTATACTACACAATAAATATAATTTTATACAAAAGTTTTGCTTAGAGATATCCAGAAATAAGTAGTAATTCGAACTGTAAATTAATTAATGGTATTTTTACATAACCGTATACAGAATCTTCTACAAGCAAATGCATCTCGATTTGTGCACCTCTAGTTGCCCTGCAGAAACGTAGACTTCGCTCATTTCACTCACGGCGAACAAGAGTAAACAGATTTCAGTTCTAACCGCAGGGCGCATTGAGCTATTTGTGGTGGTATCCACATGCTTGCCGTAGCGTTTGTTTCCTTTAGCGGAGCACACTGCACATTTGCGAACACATTACTTTAGCTCTAGGCCAGCGTTTTCCAAATGGTTCGTGGAGCAAGAAGTGTTCCTCGAGGTATGTCCTTGTGACCTGAAGACCTGAACTTTGTATCTCAACTTTTGGTATCTATAAAAAACCAACAAACTGAAGACTACCTGGAAAAGTCTCTCTCTCCCTCTCTGCCTCTGTACTCGGTCACTATACTTTTACAAAATAAACATCACATTTGCGTGATAATGGAATAACGTTGTAAATGTAGTTCATTTACAGTATTTTATTTTCTATACTTTTGCTCACCGAAACCCCTGTTCTTTATGATTCATGGATCAGTTTTCATTTATATTCGTTGTAAGTAAAGCACAACCTTGCTTGAAGCATCCATTGGGATTACACGCTTTGCCTTAAACAATGAAATTGAACAAAATGCAAAGTATAAGTGATTTTATAAAAATTACATAATAAAACTTGTAGTGAAAATAACTTAGTTTACTTTTTTTTTTCCTTAGGAAAAAACGAGTTCTTTCTCATTAAATAGTTGTGTTCTATTTCTTTTAATTTCAATTCGTATACTATTTATTATTACATAGTTATTTATTTGCAGGATAATATTATTTACAGACCTGCATCGGTTACAAAAACTGAAATGAACGCTTCACCATATTTAACTTAGAAGATAACACAATGTTGTTTCACATATCCCATCTGATGTTCTGCATTTCTTACTCTTTTTAACATTTTGAAGCAAACATTTTCTTGTTCAGCTTTTATTTAAATATATAATATCGCATGTTGTTAATGTCACACTTGAGTTCTCCATTTCACTTTAGATATACGCTTTATTGTAAAATTACCAGACATTCAATTCTTATATTCAAATATTAATGTAATGTACAGTGCCATCCCAATATGCTAGTCAGTCCTGGTGGTGTAGTGATTACCATACTTGCCTCCTATACCCAAGATCGCGGGTTCGAACCCGGGCAGGACCGATGGATTTTTTTCGGGCGTAAAAATCGTAAGTATGGCTTCCTTCGGAAGGGAAGTAAAGCCGTGGGTCCGGTGTCGTACATTTACGGCACGAAAAAGAACCTCAAGCCTGAAAGAGAGGCCTCTGAGCAAAATTTGTCGGCCGTTTCACGCCCTGAGTTGAATGGGACGCTGATGACCTGAGATGTTAAAGAGCGTCCGTAAATACATAAATAAAAATAAATCCCAATATGCCTAAAAAGGTGACGTACATTATATTAGAATGGTCCGCATATCTTTCAATAACAAAAATAATATATATTCCTATTGATCCTTTAAAAATGAAGGAAATTCCAATTAACGCCGTTTAAAAAATACATAGTGCGTGTTCTAAAATCGCCGCGTAGTTTCAAGTTATAATCTCATGTACTTTCATGGCACGCATGCCATTCTGTTTGCATCTTGCAGGGGTTTTAGGGATGGACAAAATCAGATCTTATGTACGTTCCTTTCCTTTAATTTGTTCTGTATATTTTCCTTAACGCAAAGCTACAAATCTGATATTTGATCAACACATATGCTCACATTACATGCTCATTTTCCTCCTCTATATGTGTGCTACATGAAATATACTTACTTTTAATTGTTAGTGTTTGTAACTTGCTAAATTTACTATCAGCTCACATTTATGCAATGACAGTCAGTAAAACAAAGAGAGACATTTTCAAAGGAAAATGTTTACCCAGTATCTGTAGCACGATTTCAGTATTCAGGTATTGTTAAATAAGCTACTGCTTTTTTCAACCCTTCCAGCGCAATGTGGGTTGCCTATTCCGAAAAATTATACGGCGATTCTGAGAAACTTATACATCCTTGTTCAACTCCTTTACAAACTCCCTAATGAGGTCGAGTTTACTGCGTAAAGGGTCAGAGGAACCAAAGGCCTGTGCTGGACATTCCTTTCCCTTGGACACCAGAATTTTTAGATTGAAGATCTAGCCCGACTATACCATTCACACCGGAAACTACAATATTTGTACCACGAGTGTGACCAGAAATAATTTCCTATTGATGTTTTCTTCATATGGACAGCATATAATACAAATATTGAATGAAGAGAATTTCCACTGTGCAGCAAATAGTTTTTCAAATAATCTTTTGAAGAGACTATGAATAGCCTTCAATCCTATAGTTTGTGCTCCACATTCAAAGCTATCATCGAACTTTGACATCAAAGGTATCAAGGTTTTATTTTCGTTTTTAAACTAAGGACGCAAATCTTTCTGCTTACTCCTGTACACTGATAATTTAACATTAAGGTATATAAGAATCTAAGTTTGGGCCTAGAACCTAGAAGCTAGGTCCAGGTCTCGGGATGAATCATAAGTGGTTCACCAGTAGCTCAGGTGCAAAATCAGAATCCTAGGATGTTAAAGCATCAGGATATGGATATACCGCTCCCGTACTGCTTTCTTCTTCATCTGTGCTCAGATTGAACTGTACTGGAGGGTGCAGTACACACAGATCGTCTGCTTCGGACAGCTGAAGGGATATTCGGGCGTATAATGTTCATTGTCTTCCTTATTAATTCAAAATGAAAATTACTTTCTTGTTTCTGGTTCTCTCCAAATCATTTGTATGCAAAGAGCATTAAACGTCTTTTTATAGATATTCACAGCAGTGAATTGCAGCAATTATGGGGCGCCCAGCCATGTATTGTCTGGATCCCCTACTTTGACATCAAAATAATGGTGGTAGGCGGTCTTCATGAGTGGAGCAATTTGACGTTTCTGGGTGAATAAGTCACATTACCACACACGTGACAAACATCAATGCATTCATATGATATCCTGGCTTATCAAGTTAATTATGGCTACGAAACATAACTGCAAACAGGGAAAGGAAGCACATTCTAATCTTAGCTGACTTCAACCATGTCGTAAACAGACAATGAACAAAAGGAGGTCCACAGTGACTGATTTGCCAGCTCCTGCATCTGCTTTACGTACTACCTCATTTAGCTGCTCAGAACTATCCGTTTCATGTTATAACATATACGTATACTAAATGTGCCCTATTATCTCGGAAATGACAGGTCAGTGTTAAAGCATCATATATATTTTGAAAATGCTGTAATCAATTAGAAATGAGCATTTTCAAATACAAAACATATTAATTGTTGGCCAATGTAATTTAATATAACATAAATATGATCAAGCGCAAACCACACGCTCTTAAATAACATGTCTTTCCTCTTTGACTTTCCTCACTTTCCATATGGCCAGTGAATATTGGCGGATTACTTCGTTTTACAAATTAAAATTAAACTACAACTGGTCTACTTGGACGTATAAAAATTAAACATTTGATATAATGTGAACCACCCAGTCTCGTCGTTAGCAAGTTAGCGGCTTTTAAAATGCACATTACCGTAAATTATTAACAATTTACCTCTTAAACTCAATTCAAACGAAAAGTTAGTAACTAGACCGTAAGTTTATTGTGCGTGTTCAGCAGTTGAGATGGCAACGATGCATTTACAAAATCACTCGTGCAAGACAGAAATCACTGCTGCTCTTATCAAGCGTGTCTACAAATTATTGGAGCGGATTATTGGATTTATTGCAGGTGTATTATTAAACGCATGGTTTAAAAAACTGAACAGGTACATGGAAAATCGAACCTAGTTTTTTTAAAAAAAATATGTCTCTCTATAGTGATTCTGCATACATCAACTCTAATCCTTTTCATCGCACACTCGACGAAACATGTCATTGTCAATTTCAGCAAAATCAGCGGCGATTGGTCTTGCAGAAAGAAGGTAATGGGTGGTATAAATACATATTTCACATATTCTTATACCAAAATATCACAAGGGACCAAGTCAGAAGAGCGCCGAGATCTGACAGTAGTGCCAAAGCATAATTTGCGGAACGCAGGTTGGTGTTTAAGAATTCATGACGTCGGAATGGAAGATGGAGGCTTATTCTGTTGGAAAATGAAGTCAACGCTGCCACTATCGGGCAATCCAGGATATCCAGATGAGACGCCTCTGTTTAAATAAAAAGAGGACGTAAACTTTAAATTTTGAGGCAGCATAGAAAAAAAAATGTTTTTCGGAGGCAGGAACGCGTTGTACGCTGGCATAGGAATGTTCGGTTCTTGTTTTGAAGGATCGTTGAACCGTTGCGAATTGAATGGAATTCCGGGACAGTATACGCCCTCTCGTATCCTTATAAACCGTGGTATTCTTACTGCTACGAGTGAAAACAGATGTCTGCTGGGGAATTAAAACAAAACTTTGAGAGATACTCGGCTTATAACAGCAAACCACAATCATCGCACCTCTAACACCAAGTCCATAGAAAACTAATAAGCCTAAGATCGTTTATTTAGCGCTAACGACATATTGTGCTCTGTTTTCAATTATATTCATTTTAATGAAAATATTTTAATATTTATTTTAGCTCAAATAAGCAATAGCATTTAAATTTTATAGCTATTGTTGTTCCCCACTTAGAGGTTCATAATATTCAGATATTTAATTTTGGTGGAGAGGAGATCGCGTCTACTCTTACATGAACAATAGCGTCGTTGCCAGATATTTTGTAATGTAATAACTGTATTCTATTAAACATATAAAACAAGGGGGGAAAGGAGAAATCTATGCTCCGTTGCACCAGATTAGCATATAAAAGGAAGCACAAGCAACTTTCCCTCGGCCGAATTAAATTAAATACAACTTTTGTACGGTTACCAGTAGTTATGTATTAAAAGATTCCAACAAGGAAGAAGAAACCCGTTTCTATTTCCTGCATTCTTTAAATAACGTGCACAACAGCGCGATTTGTTTACTCTTATGTTGGTTAAATTTAGAAACACCAACCTTTGATAAACTTGATACACCAAAGACATATATATTAAAGAAAAGCCAGCTTACTCTCGAAGCTTTAATTTATCTAATTTTTTTTCGGCTCAGCACTCGAATCATGGCATGTCTCTGCGAACAGCAGTATTAACTTGGAGTAACAAGAAGGGCTGAAAGCACTTCTGCTAGTGGAATCGCGGAATCTCTTGCTGCTTGCAACGCCCGAGCGACTGGCCATTGTTAGGACGTTGAGGACATTATTAGGTGGGAAATGTGTTCTTATTCCAATCAGCAACTAATTCATATGTACACACACTAACCTAATCTGTCGGCTAACCTCGGGCAAATCCTAGAAACCGGTGGACCCAGTGATTTAGCAAGTAACTCATTGTAATTGTGGCAAACTGCTCTTATTCCAATTCGCATCTAATTCAGCGAGTGACGCTGATGACCTAAGCTGTTAAAGAGCGTCCATAAATAAATCAAGTCAGCGAGTAAATTACTGTAATTGTGGCAAATCTCCTTTAACTCCGGCAGGAACAGAAAAAAATGAGATAGTAGGATTCGAAACCACTATTTTCACAACTATAGCATGACGCTCTAACCGTCTGAGCTATCGTGTCACTGCTTGTGAAGCATTATTATCTAGCTATAACGGTGCAAGTCACTACTTACGTCTCTCTCTCCGCTGTCGCTCGGGACGATTCCATCACACCATTTGCAGCACTAATGCTTTCAACCCTGCTTGTAACGACAAATGTAACATTAGTCTCATTCTTTCATCACCAGTCACATCGAGTTCTCCATGGCAGACGTGTTCGCCGATAGCTGAACTAGCAGGTGTCTATGATAATAGAGCTTCCAATTGCGAATACTTATTTGAATTTTAAGTAACTTATGCTAACGCGCGCGCGCACACGCACAAATTAAAGTAACAACTGTTTTCCCAATAAAAATAAAATTCATAATTATTTTTAAACGAAATAAATATTATTTTCGTTTTTCACTTTAGAACGTTAATTAATGCGACATTTACTATGAAAACGAAGATTATTCATTTACGTTTCTGTGTTGAAACATATGTGTCTTAAAATTAAAATGCATGTTGACCATTAAAATACAAATTATTTCTGTATATTAAACATAAAAATAAATTACTTACGAAATGAAACAAATAAAAAGTGCAAGCATAGTAAGTACTTCTTATTACTAGACCCTTGTTTTTGTCCACTCAACCATCAGAGTGCATGGTTCGACAAACGCGTTTCCTATTTATGACATAATATTAATATGGACTGAAGGTGGCATTGTGAACCCAGTAAATGCTTCCCTATTTTGGGAATAGGACATAATTTCTGCCTGTTGCTCAAATTTTTGCCTTAGGGTGTACAAATTCAAGTTGCTAATGATGTTTTAAGCTCAAATAAGACATAATGATTGATGAACAAGGTAGTGCAAAGTGGATAATAAGAAAGTATAAGAGAAAATGAGAGCACGTCATACTGCGTTAAAAGGGTGCAAGGGCGTCTTTAGAAAGTGAATTATGAGTGCAGCAAAGACTGTCCTGTACTTTTCCTCAGAAGTCCGTCCGTCGAGAAACTTAAGGATCGCCGAAAGGTGCGGAGGGTAATTAAAAACCCAGCATATGATGCAACAATTTTTTTTGGAAAATGGACATAAATGATTTCTGTCAGACGCGGGAGGAAGAAACGGAGACCAAAATGATGATTATGAACGATTGTATAAATATAATTTAGATGGCGTTATTGTTTATGCTTCTTCTGCGGTACTTATTTAGAACCAAATGGTTTTAATATGTAAGATCATCAGTAAAGGATGTACATGCTACTTATATTTATCTACGGGTCATTAACCAAAACCTTTACCATGATAAGTGCTAACACATCCAGAAGTACTCTACAGTGCTGCAAATTTTTCTTCTCAGTGGAAAGTGCGAGGCATTCGCTCCTTACACCCGTCGAATGTGATAAGAATACAGAAGGTCCTAATTCAGAATACTACCTACTACTCTTCACGGGAAAAGGTACAGAAAAATTCTTAATTACTCTGAAACAAAGGATTTTCATGCCCATGTTAATATGATACATTTTAAATGCTTTGTTGTTCGGAATATGTGCTTAAAATATTTGACACATTTTACATAGCCCCTGTACATATAATAATTATAAAAACAAGAAAAATATCTAGAATGATTTAACTAGCTAACAAGAGATGTATTGAGAAAGTGTACAACACGGATTATACAACGCGATATTTCAAATAATTTCCAATTCTTTTCCTATATAATGTGTTATGTGTGCCATAGTTCGGCATCTTTGTTCTTGTACTTATGAGCACATGTTAAATTTTTAATTCATTAATTTATTTATCTTACACCTAATTAAAACTAAGTTTGTTTACCAGAAACATTCAGCCTTATACTGGAAAATTTTCTCGTCTCTGTGCATTCCCAAGTCAATTCTGAAGCTAACAATAGTTCATTCCACACTCTATAATGAAAGTTATCATCAGAACCCTTATTTATCTCAGCCCTTCAATTATTTACAAGCAAACGCCATCAACTATTAACAATTTCAGGAAAGGCATGAGGAAAATTTTCTTTGATGTTACGAGCAAAGAAAAGAAACTGCTATTGACTCTTTGATCTTTACTTAAATAATAAGCCAGAACAGTTAAATTTGCTGTATATTGTGCAAATGAAAGTAGGAAGAAACCAGAAGTACGTAGAAAAATATTCAAACGTAATTCATGTTCGGGCGGAAAAAAAACTGACACAATTTACAGCTTGTTGCAGATATCTATCATTGACCGACATCCGAAGTCCGGCGATATTTCTAACAGTAGCCCGCTGCTGCAATTCAAAATACGGCCTTATGATACTTCTGTCACACATTTCTGAAGACGATTGCCGTGTAGAGTCGAGACAAATCTGGAACATGCAGAAATGAGGGAAACATAATATCTGTGCACAGCATCAGATTCCTTTGAAACTATACACACTGTTCAAGAAAACTCCCTCAATTTCTGAGTGCAATAAAAAACAAGATATCTGATCCCCGTGCACAGACATAATGGGTTCATTACTTTGTAAACTTAGAGGCTAAGAGTTATAACATACGCAGGAAAATAACTGCATACAATAATAAGACGGACTGTACAAATATATATTACCGGTAGGAAGAAAATATAGTCTTGTTTTTCATAAGAGAAGATCCCGCCACTAATTCTAACCATAGGTTTTCTCATTGTTAAAGTGCAATTAAGAGTCCTGAGCAGGAGGAAATAGCTCAGTGCGTAGAAAGACAGAGTATATGCATAACAGCCTTGCCAAACAGTTCATCATTTTTTCTTTGTTCTTCCCTGCAGTCTAAGCGCGGCTAAGCTCATGTCCTCTCCTGGCGTTCTATAACATATATTTTAAACAAAGAACGTACCAACAAAATTGGACAATATGCCTAACGAACTGCTCTTGGAAGAAATGGCTGAATGACGCTTATTGGACAAAGAGATGACAAGGCCAGTGTGCATCCGGCAGCCACCACCTTCGTACATTCTCCGCACTCTAGCACTATAGGAGAGTTTCTAAAGTACAGAGTCTTCATTAGGACGCGTGACCGGCTTAACGGGGATTTGCCTGTTCTGTTTCCCCTCCATTTTACCGCCTCTTCGTATGCTGACGCGAAGTCTTTGTGCTGTACTAGAGTTGAACGTTGTGAGACCACGTGTTTCAGTGTTATAGTGTGTTAGTGCTATTATAATGCCAAAAAAGACTATATACTTTAGCACACAGAATCTTCATGTATTATTCCTAACTGACAACATATTCTTGCAAAGAATTGAAACGGCGATTTATAGATGCATTTCCTGCTGTTCGAGCGCCTGACAGATCCTCGTAATTTTGAGAACAGATTTACGTAAATGGGATAAGAAAACGAATGTAAAACGGCGTGTTCTTAAAGATGAACAACTCGATGATATCGGAGAACACTTGGAACGAAGTCCAAAGAAATATTTGAGAAAGCTTGCACAGGAATCAGGAATTTGGCTAAACTTTCCTTGTAATGCCACTAAACTTTTAAAGTTAAACTGCAATTCAGGAATTTTCTCTATTGACCCGTGTTTACTGTTTTTTACGGACAAAGTATGGTTTTATTTACATGGCCATGAAGTGACAGAAAACAATAGCTACTGATTTGCAGAAAAACCCGATCTTGAACACGAAATGTCTTTGTAAGTCAAAAAAAAAAAAAAAAAAAAAAAAAAAAGGTGTTTGGTGTACTGTAGAAATCTATGCACTTACATTTAAAGAGCTATGAATATCCGACTCCGCCGGCAAACAGCGTGCTTCCCAGTGCCAAACAAATCCCCGTTAAGCCGGCCACGTGTCCAAAGGGGACTCTGTAGTTACTGTATCGGCGTCTGGCAAAATGCTAATCATGTGTCATTCATCTTTGATTACTTTCAACTTTATAAGTTTATAACACCCACGCACAAAGCTAAGC
Organism: Metallyticus violacea; assembly: GCA_030762175.1. NCBI lineage: Eukaryota > Metazoa > Arthropoda > Insecta > Mantodea > Metallyticidae > Metallyticus > Metallyticus violacea. Next base: position 327,590,475 of record CM060846.1, read on the forward strand.
AGAAAAAATAATTATTAAAGCAATCAACATCTTAAACTTCAACTTACTACGACACATGAAGTACTAGCAGCAGCATCGACTGTCCTACATCATCGTCAGAGTCATTTTATTCATCTGCAGGCTTATATAAGAAATTGCTCGAAAATATCGTCTACCAGTTGTCCCATCATTCCCAGTATTTATTTTCCATTGTTTAGTATGATTACAGGCTATAAAAAACCCCTCCTGCTGATACATATGAAATAGCGTTCGCTACTGTGTAAATTTAGTATTACTTTTCGAGCAAAACCTCTCACATGAGTTCTACGGGGTTTGAAGTGGTAAATTAGAGTTATTATATTTATAAATTTTGTGTAATTTTTGCATTTTCATTATGATAACGGGGTTATTTTTATTTCCTGTAAAAGAGATGAATTATTGTTTGTGATGTTATTTTCTTACCAGAGTGCAGAAATCCACTCTTGCCATAAAAACTGACCTGATGATGAGGACAGAGATGCCTGTTGCCTATTGTAAAAAATATTTATAAAGATTACCGCAGAACCGATATTTCCTGGAGAAATTTCTAAAAGAGAGTCCTTGAAGAAGATGTTTATTCTGTATTCTGGTAGAGAATTGTAAAGCAGGGTAGGCGTAATAAAAACACATGGCAGCTATAGGGATGAAGGACAAGATAATAACCTCTCGAAAGGAGATCCTAAAAATTTCATTTAATACGTGAGAGAGGTGGTGCCATGCAGGAAGTCACGTAAGCCATCTGACCAATAATGTAGCAGAAAAGAACCGGGGGGAACAGATTACCCAACAGAGACGGGGATATGAAAGAAAATATTCTAGATTTTTTTAAAAGCTTAATTTAAAAGAATAAGGATAGCTTCGTGAGACCGGCAGACTACCATGTTTATTTAGTCTTGTGATTTTGCGGCCTTACACATTCTTTTTCCATTCAGTTCGAGTCAGTGGGGCATTAGCAGTGAAAAGGTATCTCAGTTAGTTCAAGTTACATAGTGGAAGTCGGTCCTGATGGTGTAGTGGTAACCATATTTGCCTTCTAAACCCAAGATCGCGAGTTCAAACCCGGCCAGGATCGATAGCTTTTTTCTGGCGTAAAAATCCTAAGTATGGCTTCCTTCGGATGGAAAATAAAGCAATGGGTCCAGTGTCGTACATTTACGGCACGAAAAAGAACCTCAAGCCTGAAAAAAGAGGCCTCTGATTGTCGGCCGTTTCACGCCCTGAATTGAATGAGACGCTGATGACCTGAGATGTTAAAGAGCGTCCGCAAATAAAACAAATCAACAACAACAATCAATCAACATCAGTGAAAAGAGAGTCCAGTTCGACTCTCAGTTTAGTTCAGTTCAGTTCAGTTCAGTTCAGTTCATTAGTGGAAAATTATCATTGAGGAGTAGGCAGTTGCGTCTCAGAATTACTCGAGTTTAGTGGAACTCAGGATCAAGGTTATTACAGTGCGTTAGGACGTTCCGGAGATAGCCATAGTTAGTGCTAAAGTGGTACATATTGCCAAAAAATCCTCCAAGAAATAACGGTGACACATTTAAGTGAAACAGACTCTGAACAATAAATAGTGCTTCAGACCCTATTACGAGAAATCTTATTAATCTCCTAGACTCCTTCCCCTATGGTCTCAGCACCATAAAAATATCCAGCAGAAGAGTCTCAACAGTCGTGGCAAAACTATAAGTCAGCGGAAACCAATCATCGGAGAGGAAGAACTCGACATTACCCCTGAGATCCCAATCATTAAATTAAATCCTTTCCAATCTTCCCTGTATTATCACCCTTACTTTATAAATACCGCTCAACTCACAATAACAACGGGGTAAAAATGTTTGCTAATTTAATCACACATTTGTTGGTTTTTGTCACTTTGTCATGAAAATTAGTGATATTTTCACTTAACCACTGCTACATTTCTTCTTTTATCGTTTGAATTTGGGGATTTAAATAATTTTTCCGAATATTAAGTAGCATAACCCATTAGTATACAGAGTTTAGTGGTATGTTGGCGAGAGGCTGCTCTTCAAACCATTGCTAAAATCAATCTCTGACCATTTTTCTTGGTATTTCTTGGTAGATTTTAAACTATCATGAGAACAATGGGCAAAAATCCTGCTCTTTCACCAGAATGTCAAGTTTTTAATCTGGAACCTTTAACATTTGGAATTTCAAGGTCCTCTAATGTCCTAGAAGTTCATATCTTTTCTCCAGCCAGTTTACCATGTTAAAAAAGGCCTCTTCGAGTCTCTTATGTGAAATTCATTCCCGGGTCTTCTGTTAGGAGCGCAACGGACGTTGAGAATTTCCCACTATCGCTGAGCGAGCCGCTGGTTCTCGTCACTTGTATGGGGAGCGGCCAATATTGTGAAGGTCTGAGTCAAGTACGTTCGTAATCGTGTGAATAGTCCTGTGTTCATTGTGTTTGTATTAACAATGAGGTACAATTTGGAACGTATGTTTATTTATGACGCATAGACGTTGGAGGAGATGCCATAGGGAAAATATCCCGACCATCCCGCCTGTAGTAAATGTATGATCTACAGGTTAGTGAGTTAATTTTGTTCTTTGGGGTCGCTTTTGAACTTGAAGCCCAAAAGACAACGGCGAGTCCTAACAGAGGAGAAGTTGGATGGAATTGGTGTTGCGTTAGAAACCAATCCCGGAAAGTCTTTGAATCAACTAGCGCAACATGTCGGTATATCACGAACGACAGGGAATGTGAGTACCAAACTTCTGATATTAAAACCGTATAAAGCTCGCGTGGTGCAAAAGCTTACACCCCCTGATAGTGAAGTAAGGATATGTTAGTGCAAGTAGCTTCAGCAATCCAATCACGATTGATTCGAATTTGGCGTTTTATAGTACTCTCAAAGCAGTCTGTATTGGATCTCTGTAAACCCGCATGCATTATCAAATGACCCAAAAGTTTGATTACGGTGCGTTGAATTTGGAAGACGAATCGCATATTCTTTGAAAGCACAATATATTCAGAGCGATACAGGTACGAAGTACGAATTCCGGTTTTTCAAGCACTGACTGATTACAAAAAAGATATTTCCATTTTATGCAGCATAATGTCATTGCTCACGCTGTCAATGACTCAATGGCAGATATTGAACCCTTATTTATAAACAGAAAAATATGCGGTGGTTTGTGTCATTTGCAGTACTCAGATTTAAATTCTTGCGATTTTTATTAATGGGGAAAATTAAAATATACAGTATATGAAAATAACCCTCGCACTCTTTGAGGAACTTAAGAACAATATACGGCGAGAAACTGAAAACAGTTTACAAGAACTCCGTCATGTGTTCCTAAAGATTGAAGTATATCTGCGAACACTGAGTAAATATTTCGAGCACCTGTTGTAAGATAAGATAAGGTACGGTGTGTGGTTTCTAACAGCAAAATCGGCGCTATAACATGCAAAGACTGTGCGGGCTGCGGTCCAGTCGCGTTGTTAACGAAAGACTCATTACTAAAGATTGAAGTATGTCGGCGAACACAGAATAAATATTTCGAGCACCAGCTGCAAGATGAGGTAATTTACAGTGTGTGGTTTGTAACAGCAAAATCGGCGCTATAACATGCAAAAACTGTGCGGGCTGTGGTCCAGTCGCGTTGCTAACGAAAGACTCAGTACTATGTCGCTACGCTTCATTAAGAACTTTCGTTGTTCTTTTCTACTTATAAATTGGATAATTGACTCCCTTCGTTAAACAGTTCCCTAAAGATCCGGAGCATCAAGAAACCAAACTCAATAACGCTTGCTGCGGCATTAAGTACTGCTGATGGTGTCGCGTCCCATGAAAGAGATTTGCCACGTTTTATTGCCAGTGTAATATCCTCAGCGGAAATATATGCATCTAAGAATTCATCCTCCCTCAGAGATTCACTGGAATAAACATACCACCACAGTAAAAACTTGAAATTGGAATTTTGTATCTTGTATAGTAAAGAGCGAGATAAATTGTTTAAAATATTTTGTCACAGCCAACAAGATGTCATTCAACGCCTAAGAAATATTTCCTGATACAGATCTAAAACACATTTGTTAATACATTTTTATTCAATTAATTTAGCCCAGTAACAGTGCCTTTACCCTTTCGCATTTTGAAGACTGTTTTTTTTTTTTAATACGCACAAAATACCAAGTTGATACTCCTGTAGTTCTCTTCAACGCGTTGTCTGCGAGAATCGAAGGCCTTCCACATTTGCGCTTTCATATTCACTCTGAAAGAATACATATACTTGGTACACTTTTCTTTTTCAATGGCTGGGCATTTCACTATCATCACTAAGCAAATTACAAGAATTAGACACATGAAAATTAACAAACATATATAAATATATATTGATTCGTTTTGTTTAAGGATGCTCATTAACATCTGAGGTTATCAGCGTCCCATTCAATTCCGGGCGTGAAACGGCCGACAAATTTTGTTCAGAGGCCTCTTCTTTCAGGCTTGAGGTTCTTTTTCGTGCCGTAAATGTACGATACGGAACCCACGGCTTTACTTGTCTTCCGAAGGAAGCCATATTACGATTTTTACGCCCGAAAAAATCCATCGATCCTGGCCAGGTTTGAACCCGCAACCTTGGGTTTAGAAGGCAAGCATAGTTACCACTACACCACCAGGACCGACAACAAACTTACAGCTATATGCATGGTAACACCATTATGCACAACTCGAAACTATTCGTTGCTGAAACTAAATGCACTATGCTTTATCATATGCGAGAATAAAACTATACATCAGTACTTGAACAAACTATCCCCTGATCCTAAGTAGTACGAATGGGGTAGAAAGTATTCCATCCTTCCTGTAAGGCGAGAGAAATTTCAGAAAAATAGGATGGACACTATTTAAAAACCATTGCCGACCCTAAGGGAGAAACTTCTCTCTATATACTCTGTGAGCCTGAGACCCTGTCACCTTCAAAAATGGAGGTATATTTCCTACTCGTCGTTTGGCCTTAAAAGCAAAAGAAGGTTCAAAATTATGTTGGCGAATAGATCCTGCAAATGGAAGAATATTGGAAACCTGATCTAAAACTGCTTTTGTGCGGCCATTTCAAAGACAAGGGTTTTCTTCCTGTTGCTTCTTTTGAATGAATACTATGAAACAACACCATTGGCAGGAACATACTTCCTATTTCGGGAAAATATGGGTTATCATATCGACACATGCCTTATAATAGGGTGTGCACAGAAGATGCATTCATAACTTAAACCTCAGGACATTCTATGCCATATTTGTAAAGTAGGTATCTATACGATTGAATGGTATAAAATATGACCATCGCTGATTACTGAAGTACAAATTGATAATACATTCGGAATGTGCTTGATACGACACTATTGTCTCCGTTATTCACTTGAGCACGCTAAAACGCTTCGCATAGTACTCGGATCCAATGATGCGCTGTGCCAGGTTTAGCAGAATTACACAATAAAAATTTACCCAATCATCTGCGCCGACGAAACATTGGAAGGGCGAAGTCACACTGATGTGGCTAAGGACCTGTGGCAGATCTGCAGCGATCGCTGGTCTTTGAAATGAGTTTCAGACAACACAACGCTCAGTGAGATACTGTCACATTTTTACTGTGGCATCACAGGAGGTACAGTCGATGTGATCAGTTTTATCTGCAGGTAAAAACAAACTGGCGAATCTCATTTTCGTTGAGTTACTGTCCCTGCCTCAGGATAACTCATATTTACCTGGTACAGTGCACAGATGACTATGTGCATCACCTGCTCAGAATCAAGAAGCATATGTAGCAGACAACATATGAATTATACCCAAGAATAACGCCGATCTATACTTTTGACTTTCTGCACACACTAGACTGACCCGGAAGTAAAAAAAGAAAAATCGTTGAAAGAGACAGGATGTGCGAATTGTTTGGACTATCGTCTCTTTTGAAGAACTTACTGAGTGGTGTGTGATTTCTCTTGAAACTATATCGATCGGTGTGACATACTTGTCACGTACGACCACATGCTGATAAAACATGTCCAACGAAAGCAGTGTCAACAAACATTATATCCTCTCGGGCGTGAAGGATGGTGAGGGAAAAGAAGATACTGTTCTACAAAGCAAATAGCTTTCCTGGTACGTGCTCTGCTGTATAAAGAAGCGAAGGATGAGTGTGCTTGCACACATGTCTGCGCTGATTCTTATTCACTACTGCATACGATTTTCTGTGCTGAGACAGCATGTAACATAACAGTAGCATTCCTCCAGCACGCATACTGTGAAAAAAACTTCGCCTATTCTTACCAATTTTATACCACCTCCACATACCATTAAATGCTAAAATGCATTTAACGACGTTTGTGCTATAATAATTCCAAGTACTTTTAATAATATCTATCTAGACTACCGTTACACAGATTTTAAAAGAGATGAATTATTCGTTTTGCATGAAACCAAAATTACTGCCAACTACTTAGAGGAAAAAATTAAAAAATAAAAGAAAGAAAAAGAAAAAATGGCTGGGAAAAGTTTATTCGGTATCTCATCTTCATGATGAGGCATTGCTGTTGACTTTTCTCGCATAACGGCTAATATATAAACGTAAAATGGATATCAAGCAACCCGAAAATGCATAAACAAAAATATAAACGAGAGAGGTTTGTTGTTTGTTCTTGATACCTTTCTGTGACAGTACCGGACTCATGAGCTTGTCCAAATCCGCCACTACTTCGGATAATGAGCATCAAGTACTAAAGTTTATAATGAACCATACTATTATTAAACAACGTGCAACTACATAATTGTAACATTCGCTCGCTTTTAAGGCTATCCTGAACACTTTTGTTGCAAAGAAAATTGTCTCTCTTAACGTAACTCAGGAGTTAAGCGTTTAAGACAGCGTTTCGCGAACTGCAGTACGTGGACTACAATGCTCCTCCATGTCTGTCCTTTAGAATCTACATTGAAAATATATTTACAAAATCAAGCATTAGTCCAAGCAAGACAGGGAAAAATCAAATTCAAATGAATCGAGGATCACACTGTATAGCTGAGAATCACAAAGAAAGAGGTTTCCGAGGCAAAACTTTCCTTTCATGAAAACATTTGTCCAGCACGGGCTTTACCGGAGATTAGCCGTGATGTCATTACTAGCTATCAACTCTGTGAAAACTTCAGATCCTACATTTGTTGTTATCTTATAAAGTATAAAAGGCTTACAGACCTACATTATTATAAAAGACGTAATATCCTTTAGTAGATAAAAGAAAGACTCTACATTTGTTTTTACCTATTAATCCTAATATAAAATAAATACAATTGTAATTATTAATGTTTAAAAATGCGTGACTGAAAAAATGAAAAATCATGTGATAAAATTGCATTCGAACGACATAAAGGGTCTTTTCTCGTTCCCGCAAATTTTTAACTCCAAAAAAGGAGTACTTACTTGAAATAATTTAGAAACGCGGATTATAAGCATTCTGTGGGATTCCAACAGCAACCTATGGCAGAATTGAATATTTCTTACGTTTGACATCGTAACAATATTTGGTATGCAGAATTTATATAATGAAATGATTCGTGCACTATCGGAAGGTATAAAGAACAAAGGATCTAAAATCCGTTATATATAGAGTACGAATTTGAAGGAAACAGCTGCAAGAAGCTTTTGAGAAAACCAATGTAGTGCAGCTTTCCAAACATAGCTTTGTTCAACGTGCTTACTTGTACATGCAGTTATAAAAAGCTACAACTTATGAAATAAACCCCAATTCTCTCTCTTCTTATTCTCTATTAAACAAGTGGGGTACTAATTACTGAAAAAAGTAGTATACCTAGTGCTTATGAACCTTTCAGAGACTAAACTTTATTTAGACAAGCAATTTGAAATAGGGAGTATGTTGTCTTCGTGTTTATATTTCAAAGTATTGGTTTGCATTTCAATGCACTAAAAACGGAATGAAATTGTTTTGGGATTGTAGGCAATAGGAGAGGAGGTTTATAATAGGTAAGGAGCTACAAACCAGCCTCTTCCCCTTTGCCCGCCACTCATCAGTTCTTGTTTGTTGCATGGCGTGGTTCATAAGCCTGTGTTTCAGTGTACGTACTTGATGATAAGTGCCTAAGAATGCAAATGGAAATTCAAAGTCATACCACACAATATCGGAAGAAAGTTGTGGAGCATTCCTCTTTGGCGCAGACGGTATAATATTGATGTCAAGTAAAACGAATCAGTGTAATCGGGTTGGAGCCTTGTCGATTAATTTTACCTTTTCTTATTATGCACGAGCATACTTCACTAACAATAAATAATAAAGGTAATAAGTAAAACTACTCTGCAGGGCCCGATTTTCTGCCTCCTGTTTATTTGGCCACACAGGTGGATATGATCTTCTTAGGCTATGCTGCATTACAGGATAATAAATCAGTTAACAGTTGTTCAACATATAATTATTGCGATATCTTAATAGGCTTTTACACAACAAATTCTTGAAAGTACTAATGATGAGCTACTGAAAATCGCTATACCGTCGCTTGCGAAACACATTTGAACACAATCTAAGAAAAATATTTACTCTAATCGTATCGGCACTGAATGTTATATTTATCACCGTATAAAACTTGCTGTTTTTTTCATGGACAAATGATTTCCATTCCTTGCCTAAAATACTCTACAATTTTCGAAATGTATCCGGTAATTTATTAAAACTCGGTATAGCGATTTACAGAACTGTTCAATAAAGAATGATCATATATTTCTACAGGCTTAATTTCTCACGATAAAATGTAATTTCACAATATTTTGTTACCGTTAGTATGTGTAAAATAACTTGGCACTAGTTTCATGTCACTTCCAGTTCTCGCCTGTGAGAGCTGTGCAAGTTGAAACATATTCAGTTCGCCTACAGCAAAATGGAGATGTCACAATATGCCGCTCTAAAATTCTATTTTGGTCTCAACAAATCTTTCTTTTGAAGGGAATGTGAAACCGGCGCTCCAGTTTATACTCTAACGGAAGAAAACGTTAACAGCGCTGTCATTGTGAGATAAGATCGTCTAATAATATTAGGAACACTTTCAGAAATTCTGAACATTTCACTGGCTGCCACCCACATTTTGGTAACAGAATATTTACAAGTAAGATGGGTCCCTAGACTGCTGGTTTCCGAAAAGGTTTGCATGCAGTTGCAATGATGTTACAGGAAGATGCAGAGTTTCTTCCAAAGGTAATCTAGAGTGGTTATTAAAAAAAGTGAAAAGGTTCTGATGGGATAGTTATGGTCCTCTCACTGTCTGATATTCGAGGAATGCTTTTCCAGCATGTCGTTCCTGCAAGCACCAAAACTACAGAGATATCCTACAAACTGTGCAGGCCATGTTATATGCAAAAGACGGCATTTCCATGCAACAAACTGGATATTTCACCACGAAAACGCACAGCCATAGATCGCAAATGTTGTTACTGAATATATTACAAAATTGTACGTGAAGCATGTCCCTCATCCTCCATTTGGACCGTCTGTGGTGCCTTAGCAGAAAAAAACATTCCTTAAATACCATTCAATCCGTATCAATTATTTCCTTTTCCCGTATTTGAAGAAACGCCTTCGTGGGAGGCATTTCCATTATAAGAAGTAGTGGAAAAGGCTAAACGATCTGTCAAAAATGGTTTGCAGCATGTCTTCGAAGACTGGCAGAAACCGGGAGAGGTGCATTGAATCCGATGGGGTCTACTTTGAGAAGCATTGTTAAAATTATGAGGATTGCAGTAAAGGTATGTTGTGAAAAAATTATGAACAGCCCTCATTCCTTAAGCGGAGTAATTCATATATGCGTTACGGTTCGGGTCAGGCCTGGGGATAGGAAGATTTTATGCTTCATATGGTGATATGTTGTTTGCAAGGCAAGAACCATGCGCAATGCTTAAGACTGCATGTGTATTCTCACAAGATAATCACTAAACAGTGAACAAGAAGAATAACACTTTTGGACCTAGATAGTAAATTTTAATTCCTAAAATTATACTCACTCTTCACAGTTTCCGAACTGATAACTATTTGCACGAATGCTTTATATTTTATCTTGAACATTTATTTTTAATGTTTAAAACATAAAACACATGGATGCCAACTCAACTATGCACTGGACATTTTTCCGGATTATTGTGCTACGGGCCAAGAATTATCTGTTGTTATTCAATTAGAAATTTAATGTACAGGTGCTTTTTATGAGCGTAACTTTATATTGTGGATAATGATAGTAAATAGAGGCCTATGGAAAAAGAAATCCTGTCTAAGCAAACTCTAAAGCATACTGGCCACTAAGTTTCACACGCCACGGGTAGCCGAGGTCGTTAAGGCGCGGACTTGTGAGCGGGAGGTTTGGGGTTTGACTTCCATCAGGACCGTCCTCCCTGACAGGTTTTTTCCAGGATTTCCTCAGTCCTCATAAATGGCAAATGCCGGAGAGGTACCCTAAATTTAGGCCTGGGACGCTTCCTTAAAAGAATAAAAATCGTTTCATCTCATGCATCATCGGTGTTCACTGCCTGTGGTGCCTCAGCAGTGGGGGGGGGGGGACGTTAAACACTATAAAAACACAAAGTATAATTTTTTTAAAAAAAAATACACGCTTGTTGATTTTAAACAAAGTACTGCATAAACAGATTAATTGAAAAATATTTAAAGTAATAAAGAAAAAAAAATGCAATAAATAAAATAGTAATAATAACACTGGGAAATATAAATAGTTTTAAGAATTGAAGAAGTTGGCAACTCAATAAGCAGTGTAATGTCACTTTTTAGCACTGTTATAACGCCTGTTTTCACTATTAAGCGGTGCACGTTGATGATACTTTTACATAAAAGGGCTTTAATTAAACAGCATCATAGCAGGGAAGTGAACAGTGTTTACGCAATGTTGACTCGTAGGGAACGATTCTTTAAGTGGTTTCTGCAAAGAGAAGTGAAGATAGAATTTTGTAGATTGTAAAAGAGAATATTGCAATATACTAACAGTCACAAAGTTCCTTAAAACTATATCTATAAGAATTTAAATCTCTTGATACAGATTTGAACCATTTTTTTAAGAAATACATTGATGAAATTTCTTCTATAGCTCTTAACTCTATGTGACATTATTTTCTAAATACATTAGTTCCTTTTATACTGAAATACAACAAAATTCAACAAGATGAGCAACCTACCTGTGTTTAATTTTTGCCATGAATGACCGCTTTGTTTTCAATCGTGCACAGCTTAGTGGGGGTGAATGGCAACTGTGACCTATAGCAGTTATATAAAACTTGTTTTGAGTGACCATGCAATGAACAGGCAATGGAGTTTCAAATTTATTTCTAACCAATGAATAGTATATGCAAATATATCACATTTCTGTTACCTACAAACAAATATGAAATACACTCCCAGGGGAAAGTATGCAGCACTTTATTCTCAGAATCAAAGGATATAATGATCTAGTAGTACCATCAAACTTCTTATAAAAATTAGTAAAATGAAAGCAATTGAAATAAGAATATTTACGCACTTTTCTGACCAGACAGAATGCACAATGAAGTTCATAAAAAGAAAAAGAAAATATTTAAAGTTAAAGAGGGGAGGCAACGCAAAGATCAATGAAGACAAAATAAAGAATTAAGCCCAAAGGCTCCCGAAACTAATTAGCAAATATAAACGTAACGGAAAAGTTCATGTAAACACCCTTCTGCAGGAATCGTTCTACATCCAGCAGTGCAGACCAATGCTTTTTCTCATAATACTCGCAAAGTTTGGTAGTAGAGCTATTCACTAAGCTTAGGAATACCATTATCGGTATTTATTCTAATTACATTTGTGGAGCATTAATCAACGGGGGTAATTTCGCAAACAAGTTCCATGTCCGACAAAGCACTACCCCTATATTCATTCATCTTCAACGAGTTATATGCGATGTTGGGCTTAGAAACACGACGGTGTAAACTAAGCCGCGCCATCTGGAATATAGGGAGACAGCGTGTTTTAAGCGAAAATATTTCTCTACATCTGAAAAATCCCTCCTCCCGAAATTTTAGTTTTCAGTATTACTCCATAGTCATTTTTGCCCGATATTAAGGAGTATAACATCAGTTTTGCTATATCACGTTACATTTTTCCGCAAAAAAGAAATTAATTTTAGGCCTTTAACTTAAATTTAATTATACAATCAATGATATAATTTGTACTCTTGCTGAAAAATTAAGGTACAAACTGTCAATAAATAAAAAAAGAACAAGACACATGCTTGTACTAATGAAGGAAGAAAATTTTAGTCATTTTACCCCATAACTTCCCCTTGGACAGTCTCTCTTTTCAGCGACCAACAATAATGACCATCATATTAATTATTCAACGCCATTTATACTTTTCTTCAATGTCTTTAAGTGTTCATTGCAACAAACTTTCAGAGTGTGTGGTAAATGGTGTAAGTGTGCATTTAAAAGTGCGGCTTGACTCTCACGTTGAATACAGAAGTTTGTAAGTTTTGCAACAAATGTGTTTGTACATATTACATAGTTACCCAGAAAAAATTGCACAACCTTTCTGAAGTTTACGCACGCCGTTTTCTCAACTTGATTCACAGTATCGTCAAAAGGTGGATAATTCGTAAATGTTATTATCTGGGATTCAATAAATGCACCGGCTATTAGAGGGGCGGTCATAAACCACGAACGAATATGCGTACGGTCCAGAGTCTCGGTTTTGGATCTAGTGCTTCTCCTTCTCCACGCATACTACACATTTCTCCCACCCATGGATGAGCTGGTGCATACCCTTATAGTAAAACTCCTCACTTTGGATACTGAAGAACTGCTGCGCCTCTCGTATCACCTCGTTGCCGTTCTGGGAACGCCTGTCACACAGTGGGGTCTTCATGCGAGGAAAGAGGAAAAAGTCATGGGTGCCTGGTTGGGTGAATGTGGAGGATGGAGTAAAGCAGCATGCATTACTGTCTGATGTGCAGTATATGCTGGCGCGTTTTCGAACAGTGAACAACTCCTTTAGATTTTTAATGACCCCCCACGATTATCGCCAGGAGGTCCTGAAATATTATTTTAGTTATTGTTTGGCCTTACAGGCATCATCTGTCAACAGCACACCTTGGGAGACCCAAAAACACTCAATATGTCTTTCCCCGATGATATCTGTCATGCAATTTTTGGTTGTGGTGGCGGTGAATGTGCATATTTCCACTATTTGCTCTGCTGCTTCTTCTCGGGGTCATGATGATACACCCAACACACATCCATGCTGATCAGGCGCTCAAAAAGTGGTCGAAATCGACCTGGAAAACTGCAACATTTCGACTGCCGCTTCCTTTCGGCGCTGTTTTTTCTCAGCTCGGTATCCACCGAGCGACGACTTTTGTCGTAAGCAAAACGTCGTGAATTACACTCATTACCGAGTCATAAATAATACACACCCTCTCCACTAATGCCTCGATAGACATGCAAAGGCTTTCAAGCGCATTACGGTCTTCACTTGCGCCGTAATTGCCGGTTCCTCGCTGAGACTTCTTCCATTCTCCAGATTCGTTTGCCCATATTGGAAACGCCTGCTCTACTTAACCACAGTGTAATACTTGGGGCAGTGTCTCCATACACGCAAGCAGCTCAGCATGAATTATCTTGGAATTTTTTCTTTCAAAAACAGGAAACGAATAACCGCACGATCTTCCGTCTTCTCAAGAGAGTGTGCCATCTTGGATTTTACACTACTCACTCTACAATGCAAAGCGTGAAGTTATTCATTTTTAAAACCGATAAACGAGCTTTGTGACCGCCCCTTGTAAGTTTCTCGTTACTCGCTGTGCTAAATGTACTGCATATGTATTTAAAAGAGTGAACATTCTTGATCAGCGCACGCACAAACTGAGATTTAATTTCTGATTTAATATGCAGTAAATTGGGCAATATGTGGAACGTTCCACAAGTTGTTAATGTTTGCATTCATCGAAGCAGCATACAGAGATCTATGGAGAAGCCATTCTTTCCGTTGTCAATTTTAACTCTTTGTAAGACTGTCCCATTCGCACAATAAACAAGGACTTTTTATGCATCCCACGTGCAAACCCTAAAAGTCACCACACAGAAGCCACTTTTGGTCTTTGTAGTTAACGCACACAAATTTAAAACTTGAGTTCGGTGAATTGATTAAAATTCCCCAGTCAAAGACTGTACAGTTTACATCAAACCATTCTATCAGTCTGGTATGTTACTGCAGTAAACCGTGAACTCATGTTCAGATAAAGACGATATGATGTCCTGTTCCAGTTATCTGTATCATGAGAAATTAATCCCAGGCGCAAGCGAAATTTTTACTTTAGAGTCTTGAACTTAACAGTTATGCTCTTTCTTTAGAAAAATTGAATTCGCGGGTCAAGTTATTAAGTTCTGGCAGAGTAAATGATTTGGCATGGCTTCACTAGCGCTAAATTGAAAGTCATTACTGTCTGAATGCAAATTATCTGCTCTCGATCATTGTCAAATTGGGGATACTTGCTTCTTGGTGGACCTGGTGGGGACGGTATAGGTACAATTTGGTCATAAGGTACCCGTCTCATAGTAGATCGTTTTTCTTGATCCTTGCGTTGTAACCATGAACGCTCTCTTGACAGATATAGCAGCAGTTTCCTCCACAGCATAAGGCACATGCTCCTGATTCAAACCTATGATGCATGTCGCGGAGCGTAAAGCTTGTTCCGTTCATGAATATGATTTTTTACAGCGTCTGTGATATTTCTTCGTGGCTACATGTCCCACTAATATAACAAAATATATCAGCGTTGTTTACATGACTACACCCGCAAGGCGACAACGCCTTCAACCGGTTACTGATGGACTACTAAAGAAAATAAACATGGTCTACCTATGCTAGAGAAGAAACTAAGATTGACTTCATAGGACCAGAACATTTCTGCGGTATTAGCAACAAAACCGCTAGAACTGCAGTATACGAAAGGACTAAGAAATAACACCAGATAAGATGGAAGAATTTTCCCGGTCATGAAATGGGTACAGTTCTTATTAATACATCTGCTAGCATTCTGACTAAAGACATACTGAGTAAGGATAGAAAGGACACAAGCACTGGTCTCGGCCATTCCGGAAACATTTATGATCAACGAAACTCTATAATGGCGATCTCATGCCGTTTGACTGAAGAGTCTGATAAGAACGCAAAACACATTTTACTAGTGTATGAAACTCTTTGGAAAGACAAGAGAAAATCTCTATAAGGGTTCAATTCTTCAGTAGATATATGAAATTCCTAAGCTTGTAGGAAAGATTCTACAGTTCACTACATTTGAAAAAGGATCGAAGGAGTGCATAAAGATCCCTTGTGGTTCAAGTGTCAATATGTATTACTATACTCTCTAACATTCATCAATATGCTGTATGTCTGGTAAGCTCACTGTACTGCAGCGTTGTTGACGTCACTTTAACCTCTCTGTGTATGTACATCTTGTTTCCCCGTTAAGTTCTAAACAGCCGCTCAAATATAGCGTCTAGACATTCACATTTAAAAGTACTGCGAAACCTGACCTGGAAAAAACTAATTACATTTTTTAATTAAATCAATTTAGAAACTGTCACAAATCCATGCCGAGCACTATAATTGAATGCCTCTGGCGCTCAGTTATTGCTTATGATGGATGATATGTGCAAAAACAGCGCAATGCTACTGACTTTAATATCACTTGTTCCAATTTACTGATACCTACATTTAGTCTAAAGATAAAAAATAGCGTCTGCTTGATCAGGTGTGAGTATCACTGAAAATTTAAACCGTTTTGCTAGTCATCGCTGAGATGCCATTTGTGGATAAAAAGAGAGCCTTGCAGTTTTAAAAGCTTGGCGGCTTTCAATGCAAAAGTTACTTAACATTAATATGGGTAATCTAAATGGAGATCCTATTCTGTATCTTCTGTTCAAACATTAGAACGGAAGCTGGCTAATCTTCAAAATTCCTTTTTTTAAATCAAATTTTGAGCACATTACTTATGACATTTTCTAAAAACACTAACATGAAATATAACTGTGTTTATTCTTACGGCCCCTCCTGATGAACAATTTACTGCACAATCATGACAATACATAGAAAACAAATTGAGCAAACGCAGCAAACCTGAGTGCCTTGATGAATATGTCGGGTCTTTATTATGTGATGCGGCAAATGACGATGGCGTTCTTCTGAAATAGCTTAATAGCAGATGTGGCAACCCGGATGAAACTAACTTGGAGGGAAATCTGTTAAAGATAGAAATATTCAAAGACTTCTGAATCAGTGTGGTAAGATTAGGTTCCTAACGCTGAGGATCCAGGACTCTCAACTAAGCGAAGGCTACATACGTGCAGGCTAAGTTTTATTTCTTGTTTAATATTATTGAATAAATAAGTACCGAATTAATGCATAGTTGCAAAGGGAGCAATTTCGTCTTCCAAATGAAATTTTAGTATCGAAACCAGTGTTAAATACTAATGCTTTTCATAACATTGCAGGCTCAGCATTTTCATACTTTATTACAGACAAAACATTTGTGATCATCCTTATTTTAATATATGACATTTGTTTTTAAAAAAATTACTAGAAAAAACTGATTTCCAAATTGATATTTTCAAGAGATACTCAGTTTTTATTGATTTTTTCTAATATTTTTCAACTTAACAGCTTAAACCAACTTTTACTTGGAATATAATTTTTACTGGTTATATTCAACCAATAATTAAAACTTTAAGAATATCTATGATTCACAGACCGATGAACTTAATGCTACAAATTTCGTTTATGACAAAAAATAGAAGCAAAGGACGTGTTTCAGCTGAGGACATATTAAACGAAAACAAGGTTCCACAGCAAGAAGTGCATTATTTTATCATTTCAGTTCAATTGTTGATAAGTCGTTTGCATACCGAAAATAAAACTGAAAAATAAAACAGGAAATTCACATGCCTGGAGATATTTAATTTTTGAATCGGGTCATTATAACTTGCTGCACTCTGTGGAAAATGAAAAACTTAATACGAAAATATTATTTTTCTCTGAGAAGACTTTTTCATTTGTCAGGATATGTCAAGGACCGAAGTAACAGGTTCCAAAAATTCTGATTTTAAGAATTTCATTGCTGTTACGTTTAACTCTCGAGTTAAATACATCAATATTGTTTGCCGACATGGAAGCGAGATTCCATACAGGAAGTAGGAGTGATACGTGTGTGATATATCCACTACATAGTCACCTTGTCTGTTCAAGTAAGTGTCCCAGAGTGTTACAAGGTTACTTATACCCTGAGTGAAGAACGTCCGTGGTTGATTGCAGAACCAATCTTGAAAGATACGGACTTTCCTCTGCTTGGTAATGCAGCAGATGCCCTTGCACGCACCCAACTGCTTGAGAACCCATTGCTGCCTACTTAACCCCCTTTTTTAAGTAACAGAATATTATTGCATGAATGACAGCTTCACACCAATTGTAGCCTGCTCAGATATTTTTTATCTGAGACGTAAAAAAAGTAGAGACAGTTTTACTTTTACGGACGGTTCCTATTTAAACATTGGGATATATAATTCACTTTATCAGACATTCCTGTCATAGGGCATCTGAAAACTTTCGGCATGCCCAGCGTACTAATGTACAAGAACTATTTAATAAAAAAAGGTTATACTTTATTTGGCAACACAGATAACTCATCCGCACACTTTTGATGATCATTCCTGTTGAATACAATGAACCTGTTTCAACGTTTCTGCCAGTCTTCGAAGAAATCCTGGAAATAATTTTTTTGGACAGGTTCATCAGAATTGCCCGCGCAACCTTCACCACTACTTCTGATAGAAAATGCATTCCACAAAGGCGTTTCTTCCATTTTGAAAAAAAAAAAAAAAAAAAAAAAAAGAGTCATTCAGTGCTAAATCTGGAGAATATGAAAGATGGGGAAGCACTTCACATTTGATTTTGTAAGACATTACAATAACATTTGTGATATGCGACCGTGGTACAGCATCCAAACTTGTTGCACGGAATTGTGGCCTTACAGTTTCCAGGTCATCTTTGCCCAATTAACAGTACGGTTTGCTAGTAAACAACTCTTTGAGTATCGAAAAAAGAGCTGACTAAATCTTTCTTAAGCAGGAGCAACCCTTTTGCTTTTTGGTGTCGGTGATGGTGGAAATTTCCACACAGAGATTTGCTGTTTCCTTTTAGGATGAAATAATGTAGCCAAAACTTCATCAGCAACGATTATCTTTGATAGAAGCACTACATCTTCGGTGGCATCATCTTCAAGTACATGCAAACCCGAAAGAGCAAGCCCTTTTGTTTGTGAATCAGCTGTCTTTGAACCAACCGTGCACAAATATGTTTAATGTGCAACTTTTAGACTCCAATATGTGGGTGGCACCCAGTGAAATTTTAACAATTTCTGAAAAATTCTAAAGTTTATTTGTCGATGCTCTCTCACAATGAGAGCAGCGGTGTTAATTTTTCCTTCCGTTAGAGCACAAACTGGAATTTCGGTCCACCTTCCTTTGAAATTGATTGCCTACCCTATTTAAACTTTTAAACCATCTTCCAGCTATGCTATAGGGAAGAACAAGCTCTCCGCAGGCCTCCTGTAACATTGCATGGACCTCGGCGGAAGAATTGAGACGAAAGCAGAATTTCAGAGCAGCATATTGCTCGTCGCATGTCACCCCCAGTTTGCTGTAGGCAAAATTGAACATGTTGCAAATTGCACACCTATCACAGGTAGGAAACGCAAATGACAAAAATGAAACTGGTACCACGTGTACGTTACACATTAAGCTGACAAAATATCGAAAAGTTAACTTTCATCGCCAAAAATTATCCTGTAAAAATAATTATGACCATTCTTTATTGAACAATCCTCATATAATGCAACATAACTGATGAATATGCACATGAAAGGCGGTATGCAGATTCCCCGTTAGTACTAGACGTATATAAGGGCAATCTTAATGCATTCTGGAGATGTAATTTTAATATTTTGTCAACGCAAAACAAATTTTCTGGTAGTTTATTGTTCTCTATTAATTTGTAGAGTTCAAATTAACTCATGTCCGTTGAATGTTACTTTCTAGTCAAGATATTATTTCTTGTTCTACAGCGTATTTTCAAGAGGGTTTATTTCCCTGAACGCTGTGGAGGGAACATTATCCATAACAATAGCAAAATTCTTATCTGGGGGGTTGGGAAGAAGCTGATTATTGATTCAAAGCTCAAAGATTCTGAAATTCATTTGATCATGATAATCTCCCGAGCTTAGCCTGCTTGAAAAAGGAATAATGAATTCTTCACAAACTCCATTTGGGATCCTGCGTGGATGACAATGAGAAGGTTCCAGAATTAGGCTTATTCAATACGCTCGGTTGACTTTCACTTTGCCAGCATTTCCTAACTGTTAAATTATTGTCTCATGAATAAAATGTATCCGTAAAGTGATCAGGCAGTTTTGAACAGTCACCCAAAAGCAACGAAACACGATGAAAAAGTGAAAACTTCACGAATTGAAAGAAATTCTTTCCAAGTTTTCACACTTGTTCAGTGCAGTTCAATGTGGCTTCCGTTTGTTGCCCTACACAATGTAAAAATAATCTAATTCATTCCACACACGACTATGGACATCAGGTGTAACAGAGTGAAGAGCTTCTCTTATTCTCTCTTTTAAATGGTCAAGGCCGTTGATATGAACACTGCACGCACATTTCTTAACATAGCCCCCCCCCCCCAAGTAAAAGTCTAAAGGTATTAGATCCGGCGATCGTGATTGCCATGCCTTCCTTCCACCCCTTGTTATCCATCTCTGGGGAAATGTATCCAGAAATTCGCCAACAATGTGGAACACCATCTTGTTGAAAGACGATACCTTCGTTTTCGTCTTGAATATGTGGCATTGCATACAATTGCAACGTATGAAGGTAGTTGTATGACATCACAGTCTGCTACCTAAAGAGATATGAACCTATACGTTTATCATGAGGGGAGCACATCAGACGTTCACGTTCTTACTCAGTGTATACATAAGGATTTCCATAAGTCTACATCCTGACGTTATGGCGATGAACATGATTACACACATGGAATGTGGTCTCGTCACTAAACCCAATCTTCATTTTCCATTTCATCAAGCATATGTACAGCAAATTCATATCGTTTGGGCTTATCAGTTGGGCGGATAACAACCGCAGTTTATAACCCGTAAATTGGAGGCATTTCTTTGAAACTTTATGAATTGTAGTCTTATCCAGGCCTAGGTTTCGAGCACAGGTTCGCACCGACTCCTTGGAGCTCCTTAGGTAGCTTCAACAGACTCGTCATTAACCGAATGATTACCTGAACGTTTTTGGTTCAACAAGCTGCTTATGCCACAGATGAATGTTATTCCTATGTGGCAGATCTTTATTGTACACGCGGCGATCACGACCAATACAAGCAACAGGGCGTATTGAGTTTTTCTTCGCACCGTCCTCATCTTGACTAAGTGGCGTGATTCGCTTCTCTATTGTGTTGCATCATTGCCCGCTCGGACACAAAATAGAAATTTGTGCTTGAGAAACTCTTTGACATGCTCTTCAATGTATCGTGAGTTTTATCTTTTGGTTTCGTTTCGTTTAGCCATTATAAGTGTTCAAAACTGCACCATGACCTTACGTACACAGTTTAGATGCATAATAGAACGACGGTTCCCTAAAGCAGCTAATTGCTCTCAGATGCTTGCAGAGCCATTCCACCATGTTTAGGTCGGTCCTGGCTGTATAGTGGTAACCATAATTGCCTCCTAAACCAAAGATCGCGGCTTCAATCCCGGGTAGGATCGATGGATTATTTCGGGCGTAACAATCCAAATATGGCTTCCTTCAGAAGGGAATTAAAGTCGGGTCACATGTTGTACTTTTACGGCATGATAAAGCACTTCAAGCCTGAAAGAAGAGGCCTCTGAGTAAAATTTATCGGCTGTTTTACGCCCTGAATTGAACGGAACGCTGATGATCTGAGATGCTAAAGAGTGTCCGTAAATAAACTACATCTACAACAACACTATGCTTCGCTTTTCAATTAATATTTACCTTAATTTTTGTCATTTTCTTCATTCGTAGCCCATTTCTTTAAGAACTCTTCTTATAGAGTGAACCCCCAGGAAAACTCAAATCTTTCTCGAACCGCACAGAATTTTGAACATATAGAATCTTCCTTTCTCACAAAATAAAATTCGTCTGTGCAGGAGCGCATCTCATTCTTGTCAAAATCATTCAAATTCACTTTTTTACACTCCGGTCTATTTCTATACTTTCCTGGAGTAGACAGGAAATTGTTCCCAATGTAACACCGTATCGTATTAATTTGACTGTTTTAAATTGTGTTCCTTGTCTCTATTCCTCATCACACGTAGCGATCACTTTTGACTATTTCCCGTGTTTCACCATGTACAGCGTTTCCTTTGTTTCGTTGCTGAGTCATTTGTGTGTATATATTATTAGTAGATCAATATTTATGTAATACAATACACTAATACTAACTAAACCATGCAGTGTAGAAAGTCCAACTGTTCACACTTAACGCAATGAGCTAAGAAACAGAAAGAGCCGCCTTAAGTATTTCAATAGGTGATACACATGTAACCACTTGTGTGTAAGGTTTTGTTTGGGAGACAAAGCCCACTTCTCTCCCCGCTTAAGTGGCTAGTCATCTCACCAGCTCCCAGCAATATCATCAATTAAATGGGACATTTGCAGCACTTAGTCGTTACAAATGTAAGAAGTAAAAACACACGTAGACGAAAATATTCAATATGAAAGCTGTTCTCAAAGGTAAAAGTTCCAATACATCTTTAAGGGCTGTCACACTTTCGCTTTATTCCCCATATCTAAACGAAATAATGTACAAACAGTCCTACAACGGTTAGTCATCGGATTTGCCTTTGAAAAAGACGCGGGGATACGTCAGCACTTTCTACCTGAACTGCTGCAGTTTGCGCTCACAACTTTCAATGTAATTCTTGAGCAAAAGAGTCAATGAGGGGTCGCTGTGTTCTCTATCTCCGACTTGCAACATCATGGATAGTGCAGGGAGTATGTAATCAGCATGCACACTGCCAACAGCTATCAGGAGTCCCCATTTGCCATTCCAGATCTCCCTAACTTAGAGAATTTCCAAACAGGATCGCACTCGAAGTCTTCCGGTCAGCAGACAACATTGGCAGTGCCATCCGACAGCAGTCTTAGTCGTATTGTTTTTAATCGTGTTTCAGCATAGGTCACAGTTGCTCCTCACATTTCTAGAAACTATAATAGGAGAGAGTCTAATTGGTTGAAAGAAGAGCGTCATTATTTTGCCAACAATGTATTGTGTGTCACATGATACATAAAGTCACACGTGATGGTCGACTACGATGTCCCTTTCCATAGGACAAAACTCGACAGGATCACGAACACTTTTCTACAAGCGGTCTGTTCGGACAGTATACATTCAGTTATATTCCCATTTATTATATACGAAGAACTAGCAAAATGAACCAATAATACAGATAAAAGTTATATAATTCATATATGCAACAGCCAACCTAACTTTGTTACAAGTCTAACGCACGATGGGAGTCACGCGATGCTATCTAGGTAAATAATGCTGCAAACCCAAATTATCGCATTTGCAAGCAACATTATATTCCGGTACAGAGCAGCAAATATCACTTTTTGGCATGTTAAACAGCGGGGGTGTAAACGTACTTTATCTTTGTTTTTAATTGCCCAGTTGTTTAAACGCTGAGTGTTCACCGATCAATAGTCTCGCATCATGAGATGCTTCTGCATTCCAGCAGCCAGGATTTGAGGGCCGGTTCTCTGAATAGGGCCGCAGGTGATGTTCAAAAGACCACAATAACGTCTATGCATCATATAATCCACGCTCTTCAAAGATTTCCAAGGGATCCGCTCCTTGAAATGCAGGCACGGTTCTGCTATAGTAATTGCACTATTTAAAGGCATTTTAAAAAGTTAATGAGCGTTAGTGCTAACTTCTCAGGTTGTGCGCTGAGACGATAATTCTTTCATGAACTTTTTAAGTAAATAAGTGATGATTTCATTTTTTTTAAATATTCAGATGTTTTAACTACATTGTTTCTTGTTCATGCTAACAGTCAATGCAGTGTGCATTAGAAAACGATGTTCTCATTAATACAACATTTCTATGCATTTTTTTTTGCATTATACATAGATATTCATAAGCATAAAACATTTAGAATTTTAGTCCCTCTGAAAATTTCCACATGCATGCACATTACTCCCTAAATGGTAAATTCTGTCAAGACCACCATAATGACATTGCAAACGCAAAGAATCAGTGGAAATGATGAAAACCACGGAAATCTTGTCCGGTTAATCAGTCGCAAGAATTTAACCTGGAACCTCCAGATTACGGAACTAAGCGTTATCCCCTGATGCAATCTGCTCGGTGATTTTCTGGAATCAAGCTATATAAATAGCTATTCGTGCATTTAGAGAAACAAATTATAACCGTTAAACACAAAAGCTCTCGTTGATTATACACAATTGTGACGTATAAACGATCTTAGATAGGAATTGATAAGAGATGTAGTAAACAAGGCCAAATTACTATGATAGATGTTAAGTATCATCCTTTAGATAGCGCGCTTTAAAGTTTCTGATGTATTTTCTACAAAACGGATACAATGAAATCCGAAATGTGATAAAGTAGTTAGTTTTGAAGCATTTAACCCAAACACAAAAGGAGTTGGAAGCCACGTTTAAAGATTCTTACACTTCGTTTTCACGTTTTCACGTGGGTTCAAGACTACACGCCAGAGACGAAGGAGTAGTCAAAACAGTGGGGTGTATCAGGCGAAAGTGCACCTAGAAAGCAAAAGCGTTTCCATCTGCAGGAAAAGCCACCACTACAGTTTTCTGGCATTTTCATGGTCTGGTGCTCGTTGACTACCTTTTTTTGAGTAGTGTTTAACGCCCGTTTTTACTACTGAGGCACCCCAGGCGGTGGACACTGATGATACATGAGATGAAATGATAAATTGGGAAAGAATTTTTTTTTTAAGGAAGGAAGCGTTCCAGGCCTAAGTTTAGGTACCTCCCCGGCATTTGCCAGTTATGAAGACTGAGGAAAACCTGGAAAAAACCCCAGTCAGGGAGGACGGTCCTGGCGGGATTCGAACCGAAGACCTCCCTCTCACGAGTCCGTGCCTTAACGACCTCGGCCACTCGTGGCGGTTTGACTACCTTCGGAAAGGCAGAACCATCACCGGGGAGTATTACACTTCACTACTGAACCAACTGAAGGATGTTATTCAGAAAAAAACGTCCACGCCTTGCGAAAAAGAAAATTCTCTTTAATTACAATAATGCGTCTGGGATTGTTACTGCAAAACTGCATGACCTTCGCTACCCAGTGCTTTTACATCCGCCATATTAGCCGCATTTGGCTCCCAGTGATATCTGTTTATTTCCAAACCTGGAGAAAAGGATGGGCGAACGAAGATTCACATTAAATGGTGAAGTTGACCCAGGGACACGATTGTTTTTCACAGTTGGACATTTCTTATTTTACCGAGGGTATAAACGATGGAAAGTCATTGAACTAAATGTATTCATTTAAAAATGTGCTATATTGAAGGGGAAAAAAACCACTTCTCTTATTTTTTTTTTGGGAGGGGTCAGGCCGAGAACTTATAGAACGCCCTTTATACATGCCATAAAATCATTGGCCTATTACATTACATCAGCGACACTTCCGGAAGAAGCATGGACGAAAATGTAATGACCCTCAATGTGTAGTATGGAATAAATTAAAGAGACTGTTTGTTTTGGAGACGAGCCAAGAGGTGGTAAATTTGCAGTGACTGATGCGGCTGCTGAATTTGTGAGCACAGTTTTTTTACACATAACACCGCTCACTTTTATTTCTGGGGGCATGTGAAAAACAAAATTTACGGTTCAATTATTCCTGGAAATTGTGAAGGTTTGAGTAAAGGAGCGTACAAAAACGATAACCGAACAGATTTTGGCAACAGTGTATGGATTATATGTTCTCCGGGTAACAAACGGAGCACATACTGAAGTACATCCATGAAAACGTTGCTTGTCAAAGTATAAATTGCTTAAAACTGTATCTCTCTATCTAGCGTAGATTTTAAGTTAGACTTCCTCATATTCAGGGGGAGACATTGTCTTCTCCCTGTGTTATTGTAAATGTAATGCCACTCGACTTGTACAGTGCCGTCGTTTCTGTGCACAGCACGGGAGCTATCAGCTGGTGCTAGTAAATTACATTGCGGGCTTTCATAAACATGTCATCATCTATAAGAGTTATATGATCCATGTTTTGACTACAACTAAGTAGTTAATGATGAAATTTGAAGCAGCTTCTCTTGGGCTTTCACCGAGGTAAATTTGGAGGCTGACATCGCCATCATCAGGGAACTTGACATGAGTTTTCTGATGTCGTGCACAAATGAACCTTACTGGAAATTCACCATACCAGGAAATCCTCAAGTCCTAGTTAATGCCACGATTGTCGGTCACTTTCTTCTAAGAAGTTTGCCAGCTATTGTTGAAATACACCATTTACTGAAACCCTGAGAAATGCATGTAATTTCGCGGATAATACTTCAGTTTCGTTGGATGGTTGTTGTGCCTTCTTTTGATGCACCACCATCCCATTCAGTAATGATGATTTTTGTATACCTTTTAATGATGTTACATTTCAGTAAATAAACTTCAGGAGGAAGGTGTGAAACGAACTTGGCATTATCTTTCGACAGCAAAGGTCATCAATAAATTTACAAATTAAACAGTGAACCTGCGCATGTGTGAAAACCTTCCCTTCTTGCTATGCTGATTTTTTTAATGGTATTTAACGCCCGTTTTTGCTACATAGGCAACACAGGCGGTGGACACTGATGATACATGAAATGAAATGAAACATTGGGAAAGGATTTTTTAAGGAAGGAAACGTTCCAGGCCTATGTTTAGGGCACCTTTCCGGCATTTGGCATTTATGAGTGAGGAAAACTTGGAAGAAACCTGAGTTGGAGGACGGTCCTGGAGGGATTGGAACTCCAAACCTCCCCCTCATGACTCCGCGCTTTAACGACCTCGGCCACCCGTGGCGGTTGCTCTGCAGATAAACGAATAAATTTACCAAACGTTAATTTCATTCTAATACGCCTTTCTTAGTGGTCTCTGACTGAGAATTATTTGTTTCGTATTATTACAAAATTACAAAAATTACAAAATTAAAACTTTTATAACCGATTGGCTGTGTTCACTCTCTCTCTAAAAGTTTACTTCAAACGTCCTATGACATTATCCCAAACGCCTCTCGAGTTGTAGCAAAGAGGTGTAGAAAATTTATGGTCGATATTTTCTTCAAGCAACTTCATGTAACAACTTAAATTATGGCACTTTCCCTGGGTTTCATTTCCAGGCTTTTGTAAAAGAGTATCTGCAAGGAATAAAGATAGTGTTTAGCTGTGTGTCTGTAACAAATTCCTGCATTAGGTCAAAAGTAAATAAATACCTGATAAATTTCTTTTTTAATTTGAGATTTTGGTTTTCTGGCAGTGTACAGTGCTGCAAGATATTCTTGAAATAAGGCGTAGTAAAACGGAAAAAGTGTTGCGAGAAATTAAATGTTGGAGATGTCTAAATAGATCTACAAACTTTTTGGAGTGGTGAATCTGGTCATAGTAGAAGAGAAGAAAGGCTCATAGGGAGTGAAGTGTGCAGGGCTCTAAGTGCTTAGAAGCTCTGCTTTCGCGCCTTTTTAAGGGTTATATACCTTTTCTGAACGTGCAGTACATAAAATGATCGGGATTCTGGACCTGATTTATATTGTTGTGCTCGCAAACGGCTATGGAAGCCACAATTCAGTAGAAGCAGTGCCTTGAAACGGATACAGCTTGTTTAAAGTTTTATTGGTGTATCAATGGCACGTTGGAAACAAAGCACTCCATTCTTCTACCAATTTTAATGTGTTATTGAGTTCGGCACCTCAAGTTCACAGTTTGAAAGGGTGGTTAACTGCATTAAAATTATAAACTGTTCCACAATTTTTTTTTATTTACCAAATGCCAGCCCACTGCCTCATGAACTGTGGGCATTCTCCCTAGCATGGCGGTATTGTAGCGGACTTCTGAGGTAGAGACGTCCATATGGCGCAACCACATTATTCCAGTGGAGATTATGGTGAAAGTGATGTGGTAATAATGCACCAAGGGTTCTTTAAACCAGCAGATGAATGAAATAAATTAATGACGCCACAAATGTGCTTAGAGTTTTAGGCACCTTAAAGCTATCTGACATTCATTTTCTCAGGGTAAGGGAAAATTCCTAAAAAAACCTTACGCAGACATATTTATTTGATCGAAAATCGAACCCAGAACCTTCCGATTAGTGAAGTGAACTGGAGAGAGTAAGGTTAAATGTTACCAGTAGTTCGGAAATGAGACCTTAAAATGTCAATTTTACTGGCATAGTTACGACAGATGTGCGTAATAATACGCGAAACAAGAATTCTCAAAAACTAATTGATGGCCTATAAGCGTAATTTCTTTACTCTTAATCCAGAAACGCATTTTTTTTTTCGTTTTCATGTACAGATTCATAGATTTAAATATATATATTGTTGAATATTAAACTCTTAAAAACGGTCTATTTGCTCCATTAATTAGTTCATTAGTTGTCACCCTGTTTGGTATAACTCTTTTTGTACCCTTAAGTTGTCAGCACTGCATATCTAACTAGTGCTAACAGATGAAAGCTACTCTGTAACCGTGGTGAATTATTGTTGGCATTCCGGCAGTAATGTGAACTGGATATTTTGTTAAGTTTAGTTGTGTTTATCATCTACGTTAATCAACCCGAGTTCTACTTTCTGCTGTATGCATAGTAATGATAACCTAGAAACATATCACGTAAATGTACAAATGATGTAGCGTTCATTTCGAAGCATTAGAGAAGGTGTACACACACACACACACACACACACACACATATATATATATATATATATATATATATATATATATATATATATAGTATCTTATATTTGTTGTTTTTCATGTGCGAATAAGTTGTATCGGTAGATTAGAGGTTCTCGTTCATCGATGTACCCCCCGCGTGGTGGGGTTTTTCCTATGATGAGCCCCCACTGGTTGTCGAGCCATGGACGGGGTAGAAAGCCTGCTTGCTTACTTGTTGACCGTGCTGACTGTCGCATCATAGCGCATCTGTTCCCGGGTGTGTGTTGTGTTGTTCGTTTGTTAACTCGGCAGTAAACACTAAGTACATAATGTCGTGTGAATTTACCACACAGCGTGCCTTTATGTACGATTCAACAGGACACTATCACTGCTAACACTGCGAATAATTCTTTGAGAGCAATTCACAATGCTTTTTCCACAAGACAGAGTCATTAGTGGGGACTTGTAGCCCTCTTAGTCCCCCGAAGTAACAGCCTGCGATTATTATAGCTGGGGTAAATTTAAACATGCCGTGTACAAGATGAGCTCACACACCATACAAGAACTCAAAGAAAACATTTCTTAGGAAATTGTCCGGATTTCTTTAAATGAACTACAGGGAGTGATGATTAATTCCTAAAGAGATGTCAAAAATATGTGGAAAATGGGTATGAACAGTTTGAACACTTCATTTTATAATATGGCAATATGGGCTTCTTAAATAGGTAAGCGTATTGCTATGTAGTTCTTTGTTTTTTTACCTCCCGCTAATTACCGAGACCCGGCTGGCCGGCTAATCGGCTAGTGAGTGGTATGCTTGCCCATAGGCAAAACACTCCCGGGGAAAAGAAAACTGATCACACGTAATTTGCTGTACCAAAGATTTGGAGGGAGCAGCAATATCACTTAAGCAATGCTATTTCTATCTCACTAAAATACTGTGCACATTGCAGCAGGAAACCAATCATTTATTCTAATATACCTTTTGCAATAATGTCAGTTGAACATGTTTCAGCTCTTCCTGTTCTTGTTTTTCCAGAATCATATGTGACGAAGCCGAAAATAAAGGCCACATTTGATTAAATTAATACGGTTATAATCGATGTTAATAACTAATGTAAATATGATCTGACGCATGCATGTAATTTGTATTAAGGGTATTGTATTCATTTAGATAGCACCTGTGCTAAATCTTTAGTAGGTCATTATGTATTTTTGTGAAAATACCATACCGGACCGCTTGTTAAACTATGGAATGTCTCCTATTGAAGTTTGCCCCAATGGAATTTTAAACGGTTCGACCAGGGAAGAAGGTCGCCTTTGTTCCGACACGAAATCGTTTCCTTTCAAAGGATTTAGAGAAAACAATTTGCCTAGACGCAGAATGTGCCTTTTTGACTAGCGCAGAGAGAACTATTATTTCAATAGATAATGGTAACGTGCATAATGACAATACGGGAAGAATTCTCTCGAGAAATGAACACATGTCAACCTTAGCTGACAGCATATGTTTTAATAGCCCTTTTAACAGTAACATTTAGACATGTCAACAGGTTTCTGACATGACTTTGGAAACAAATAGATGTTTCTTATTTATGGCCGAGACGTGGTCTATCGCGATTTCATTGCGGGTAAATATGAAAGGCTAGAAAAGTGAAGGGATGTCCAGATCAGAAAAGTTTCAGAATATTTATGACAGGAAGTCCGTTCTAGGAATTATCACCGCGTGAGCAGATTTATTTTAGGAAATTAGTCCAGCTCAACCAATGGGAATCTTCCAAAATTGAACGAATCGGAGCGAACCTGTATAATTACAGATATTAAGGAAGGACCAATAAAGCAGTTAAAACCGAATCGAACTCAATAATTTTGTGGATCTATTATTTCAAGGGGGGAGATTCCTAACAATACAATAAACTGTAGGTCTAATATAATGTAAAAAGTAAGAGAAGCAGTGGGCAGTATGAGTGAACAGTCGAGGCTATGAGTTGTGGGGAATCATTGGTTGGAGTCGGAGGAAGAAATAGTAAGAGCTAATTGGAATAAATGGGCGTAAGAATAGATAATCAGAATCTGTAGAAAAGGAATAGTCCGTAGTCAGTTAAAATGGTCGGCAAATTGTGAACCGATAAGCATTATCTAGAAGTGAACTCAGATCTTCGAAATATTTTCAAGCCAATACGAAAGTTCGATATTTTTATAACAACAGTGAATAAATTGTGTCAACTGAGAACTTAGTGTTTCCATATAGCCTGCTAGATTTCCTATCTTTCCCTCTGACTCAGACGAGTAATAATCTTCCAGAATTTCACTAAGATAAAATATTCCTAATTTGGAAATAAATGGGGCATCCAACTAAGTCATCAAATAATAACGTACTTTCTTCCTCCTTTTCTCACGAATAACGACCGCATCCCACATACGGCCCCAAGGTAAACAATGGAAAATTATGATGATGATTTCTATCCCAGTAAGTCAACCAACCACATATGACACCACAAAAGGAGTTAAATGAACTGGTTAGACTTTAATCTATCAAAAACTAAAACTTCTGCTTGAATCAAGACTATAAAGTGGAATATACTGGGCAAGTATGCAAGGATTAGCGTATTTCGAAAGTGAAGGTAAGTACACTAGGTACTTTTCAATAAAAAATGCTATATTGCAATGGTATAAACACCTTAATGCAAATTCTTAGAATAATTTCTAATGCCGATGAATGGCGACTCTTTAACAGATTCGTCGAAAGTAAACTCGGAACCTAATGAATACAGTGCAGTTGATTGCCACTGTCCAGTCTGTGCTTAAAGGAAAACTTATTAACCCATGGAATAGGTACCTATTAAATGGTATCAACTATAAGTATTTCAACTGGAAAGGATCTAAAAGTTATTGATACTCTTACGGATGCAGCTAGATTACACGCAATACTAATGGAAACCTTGTGAAGGAACGGCAGATTGTTTCATACATAAAAGAAAGGTTTCAAAGCGGTAGCAGCGAAAATTAAAGAATGTTTATGAATGCGTGCTGTTAACGAGAGCGGCATTCATTTTGTGCAATACTTCGTGTAAAATATAAGCTATACGTTAAGTTGAAATATCTATATCCTCCACAATTTCATCCACTTTAACTCGCCGGGTACATCACCTTTAAGGCTGGTACGGCCATGTTTAAATGCAGCAGATCAGTTTTTAATCATTAAAAATGAAGGGAAACTTGTGAAAATTTGGCGTTAGCAAGAGTTCTACAACTGCATGGAACTCAATTTTATGAATATCCAAAACGCTCTCATTAGAATGCTGTGTTAGATAAAATATTTGAAAGAATGGCTTGATATTTCAGTTGAATGTTTAAGGCAGATATACCAACATAAAAATAAATTATCTTGCCAATTGCATGCCCACCTATAATTAATCCGAGAATTTTTCAGACCGCTTTCGTAACGCATTTAATATATTCTACCTGAAGGATCAGTTCTTAGCGAATATCAGGTGAAGCGTATTCATCTCCCCCTCTCCAGCGGAGGAGGATGTTGGAAACCGCAATCCCCTATCTCTCCCAAAGAGGTGGCGGCTAGATCCAAACGCTTCAACATATCATCACGTACTCCGGCACCTACCTAGAAAGTGGGTCATTTCTTAGGCGGATCTTCAAACTGGCACCCATTGTCATTACTTCCCACAAAGTGGAAGGCATTAATAGTGCGCATGCATAAGTCCATAAGAATGCCCCTCCCCCAAAATGTCTAAACTGTATCACTGTTACAGTGTGGGCCATCCTACTGTACTCCACTGTCCAATAACCACCTGTGTTTATTAGCGCAAACAATTACAAAATAAGCCTACCAGTTGTGGTACGACTTTTCTAAAATATGGCATAAATCCTTCCATGTTCTTTAAAGGGTTCTGAGATTCAATTTAACGGAAAGTGTTCAATGCTTAACAAATGTTTTGATTCCTATTTGTAAAGCGAATTATGCAAATATAGTGTGTACTGTTTAAATTACTTAGTGAAGAGCAACGCTTTCTCTTCTATGTTAAGGTTTTGTACATAAGCATATTGCAGAAAAAACATTCATTTTTTTTTCATTTGTAAGTTTGGCTGAATTAATTCAAAGAATGACAGAATCACAACTTCAAGTTATGTGGACGCTATTGAAGAAGCTTCGTTTGCATCAAAGCGCTTCACAACTGCCAGCATATTTTTCGAAACCCGAATTGCGAAGAACAGAAAATGAATTGGAGAGACTGGAGTCAGCACTTGGGAAAGCAATTTAAGAAAGCAATTTCAACGATTTAGCTGAACATCTACAAAAACTTGTAAACTGTGACAGCGAGTGTAAAGTGGTTAATACAGGATGTTTCTTTACTACAACGCAATCATTTTTAGAAATTGCAGAAAGATCTCAGATTTGAGAAAGGGGACCTATGATCCGTAAAATGAAGTTTCAAAATTATAGCATTAAGTTCCTAAAAAACTACTATGTTAATGAATAATGAAGCTTTCATTAAAAATAATATCACATAATAAAAGACGAAAGTTACACATCATCTTTTTTGACGCCAAGTAAAAGTGGATAATTTTAATCGAATTAAAGTCTCGACGATGATTTTTTTAATTTTTATGTCTTGTGTATCAGCAAACTTCATTATAAAATAAAAATTAAAAATAAAAGAACAACTTACTCCGCAGGAGCTACACACAGTGCACTAAAATCTCATTAAGTCAGACCGCCACGAGTGGCCGAGGTCGTTAAGGCGCGGACTCGTGAGCGGGAGGTCTAGGGTTCGAATCCCACCAGAGCTGTCCTCCCTGACTGAGGTTTTATCCAGGTTTTCCTCAGTCCTCATAAATGGCTAATGCCGGGGAGGTACCCTAAACTTAGGCCTGGAACGTTTCCTTCCTTAAAAATCCTTTCCCGAAATATAATTTCATCTCATGTATCATCAGTGTTCATCGCCTGTGGTGCCTCAGTAGTAAAAACGGGCGTTAAACACCGTTCATTAAGTCAGCTCTAAGCTTATATAGAAAGTCTCTAAGCTCCCATTAATCTGCACAACTAAAATCAATAGTTAGAACTGCATTGGGTGCTTTGACATAAGTGCATAGAAGTTAATAAAGCGGCAGGTAAACATAGGATTGACTTCTTAGAACTAGAAACTTATGCGGCATTAGCAACAAAACTGCTAGAAACGCAGTATATCAATGGGCTAATAAGATGGAAGAACTTTCCGGACAAGAACTGAATAAAATTCTTATTCAATTTCCGATAGCATCCTGGCTAAAAACACAATGAATGACAGGAAGCAATCTAGCAAAACTACCGGAATGATGAGTGGACATTGGCTGTTCCGGAAACATTTAGGGATGAAGGGCCTCCACCATAGAAATACCACATATCATCCATGTTAACAGTCTGATGAGACTTTAAAACACATATCACTAGAGTGTAAAGCTCTGCAAAGACAAAAAAAGGTTTATCAGGATTCAATCCCTTAGGAGATGTAATTCCCAAGCTTGTGGGAAAGATTCTAGAGTTCAGTAAAGGTCTAGGTGTAGAGATACAAAGTTAGAATTGAAAGAGGGCACACCCTGTTGGCTCAAGTGCCAAGGTGTATTATTGCGCACTGCAAAATTCCGACGGACTCGAGCCTACGATTTTCGAAACCAGTCTGTTGGTTAATCCATTAGAGCACATATTCAAGTGCTTAGACTGAATTTTAAAAATTAGTTAACATTTTTTTAGTGCAATACTGTCATGGTATGATTAGTCCAAGATTTGAAAACTTTGTTTACCAATAAGGCTTGAAATCACTAATGATGTGGTATTGTAAATCCGGATTTCCTCGCAGGTGAAGAAGGTCTTTCTTTTACCCAATTTCGCTTTACTGACCTATGAGCATCTAATTTCAACCTTTTTATCACCACATAATTCCGCTATTTCTCTTTTTGGACCAGTCTTATATTGCTTGTTTAAGTCCCCTTTACAATCCCTGAAGTAACTGTGTTGTAATTCATTAATACTCGATATTATGAAGCATATTTTACGTACGACCTAATGTGTATCTTCTGCATTTGTGTTTTAGAAAAGATGTAAGGAAATATTGAATACTACTAAAATTAACTTATTCCATAGGTAGAGGAAAAAGTGTTGATTGCAACAATGCCTCATATGTCACCAAACCAAAAAGCCAAAAGTGTTCCGAAACATCATTAAGCACTGCATCCAAGGAAATACATAAATTTGATTTTGAAATCATAAGAAATAATAGCTGACTCCTATTTGTTATTTTCTAGATAAACAGTAATGACTTTATTTTGCCATTTAAACACAATGAAGAATTACATATTCTTTAAAAATGAATTAGAATAATTTCGGGTTTCTGCAACACACACGAAAAAAAAAAAACCCAAACAAACAGAAGCTTGCTTAACTATCATTATAAGATACAATATTTGCAATTCAAAGAGGGCAACATTGCTGATGTGGTCTACAATAGCACTGAAACTACAACTACAATAAATTACAATACATATAAAAATTTACCTTTCAACGAGACTATACATTTTTAGCTGCAGAAAAATTAATGTGATAACGTTCTTAAGGCAGTATCTATGCTGGCACATAATAATATGAGAGAAACGTTGCATTACCATATAGGAGAGCACAATTTATCAAAACTCAGTGAATAATTCTCATCCGCATGATGCACTACGCTATCAGAAATAACTAGAATAACTTTAAGAATATTCAACATTTTCTTGTCCTGATATTGACGATGCTTCCGTCCGTTTGGTACAACACTGTCGCTGAGAATGATGGGGCTATTGTTTAACATTCAATGTTCTCAAGACATGTTCATATTTGAGAAACACGGTCAAATTTGTAACGTAAATTTTATTTTTATTTAGAATATTTGGAAGTGTTAATGGCAAAATAATTTCATGAGATCACTTGTAGATATTGCAAACATGCGGTGATCAGTTATTAATCTGCACATCCCATGCGGTAGACAAAAGATGCAGATATAAATATCCGGCAATAGGTTACATAGATGGAACTTAAGTGAAAACCTTACAAAGAAACTTTCAACGCTTTCGCTTTAACTACACACATCTCGCGTCTACCGATGACAGAAAATAATGCTTGAAAAAGTTATTTTTCTGGCCAAAAAATCCTTTCGAAAATACTCATAACAAAGTGTTTTCATGCAGACTTTTCCCTGTTTTACATGTTTTCTGGTAAACTATACCTCTCCAGTATCTTTTTTCAAATTTTCTCTAACATCCCCAGCAATATTTCAGACACAATGTTCAAACTGCTTTTACTTTTTCAAGAACTAAGTTGATGTTCTCACCATGTTTTTCAAAAACCACATTAAGTTAGCATAGTTTCTAAATGCTTGATAAGTGTTGAGCCATTCTATGAAACACATGGGTCAACATGTAACATGGAGAGGAAAACTTACACTGCAAGCAAAATTCAACAATTTAATATCAGCTGCAAACTCTGACATTTACGCCATTAAAAGTCAAGAACGTTGTTAGAAGTAACTTTAAGGAATAAAATTAGATTAGTTTCGCTACGCAATTTTGCAAAAAGGTTGTATATTGCATTATGCATTTATATGATATCAGGAAAAAAAAAAAAGAAAACTTTATTCAACTTCCTTGCCTTAGTATATTTTGTGTCTAATTACTAGGAAACGAAATCTGGACACCAAACCATTGCCTAGATGCGACTACAGGTTAAAGGAACCTGGCTCTAGGGTGCCCATAGATATTTATTTTACTGGTGAACCACAGAAAAGGAAAGACGTCACGTGAAGGGATCTGCACCTTGATGTAAACAACACGATGTGTATAACAGGCGAATTAGTTCACTTTAAGCACAGCACACAGCAGACAGATAGATCATGAAAGGAAAACAATAATGTTTAAGAAGGTTAATATACCGAGAATGAGTGAAAGTATCCATATGGAATTAACTGACACTTCTATAATATTAGAAAGACAGAATATATTTGCGGCGAGGTTGAAGAAAATATACGTACAAAAATTTACAGGTAGAAAGAGGGCTTGATACTACAAATATTGAGAGTGGGAACGAGTGGTTTCAATAGCGAAAAACGTAGTAGCATATGAGGGCGGAGAATGCTTCAGGTTGCATCCAATCATTGTAATCTGTAGCTCGTTCTGTTGTCAGTTATGTTACTAGTAATAATTGAGAGAGCAGCGTTTTATTTTACATTAGAAAAAAGATTTCAAATACAATTGCCGGAACATTATAAACAGAAGAGACTTAAAACTTGTGAACATGTCTGTACGATACATAGGTTACGAGAAATTCGCCATTAAGTCTTGCGAAGCATTATTAAGACAAACAGGAAAATTTGTAGTACAATGAGTACAAATTATCAACAAAAAATATTGTTCCGAGTATAGGGCAACTACCCACTTTTCAAAAACTCAAGGGTTTGTCATTGAGGCTGTTTAGAGTTCAAGTATTTTGGCAACACGGTTAGGCGCAGGGATTGGCTGAACATCATATGCCATTAAGTTAGTACAGTTTCCAATGTTTCTTTCTCTGACTCACACAGTATAGTGCTTTGTGACTATAGTACTGTTTCAAACTCTCAGAATATTACTTTAGAACAACAATATTAGCTTCGTTATCATGTTAATCGCTCGAAATTCTAATGTTCTGTTTTAATTTGGAGTTTCAAACATTGATATAGATCAACATCGTAGCTACGTTGCGATGTGACTTGTGTTCATAGACGGTCAAATGTCACTGTCGTAAGTAGGCTGCACCTCAGTCTAATAACAAATCACGCACTGTCACTACTCAGGTTTTCGCAGCAGTGGTAATGCTGTTTCACAAATAAAGTAGGCAAAATTTATGAATGATTACTATACTTAAAATTCAATTAATTAATGTTATGTGTATTTGGCAGAATAAATTATTTGTTTTCAGTCCTCTGATCATCCATAAACACATTTGTAGTTTTGGAGTTAACGCTTGCAGCACCACAACGAAGTGTCGGAGACCATTTGTTCTTATTCTTCCGCCCCTATATTTGGACTAGCTTTTACTCGAAAATTTTATACACACAGGTAGGTAGGATGAGAGTTGTGTTTATTGTTGCTATTGACGATGTTTATTCTATCGATTAAACCTTTACATTTTTAAAGTAGGTTTGGAGTGATTCCTTCTCCTACAAGCTATAATAGCGACTGTATATTTCTGCGAAAAATGAATTGATTCCGCGATCCATTTTTAAAGGAGCTGATTAGAAATTCCTCCACTAGAGTTTCGATAGTTCATGAAACAGATAACACCTAATGAGATACTTCCGCTGTGAATAATATGTTCACGTTTTCTTTTTTCTATTCATATGTACACACTTGTGACTTAAACCTGTTTTTCTAAAGGACCAGGGGCTACTGCCAAATGAACCGCTCCACTCGAAGGCATACCACATAGTAACTTACTAAGATTGTGGAGCACATCTCTTCAGCCGATATGTCACAGGCGTCAGGGAAAAGCACATCATTGTTATGAAGTTCGAGTAGCGTAAATTACTTTTTTTTACATCCTGTGTACGAGCATACTTCGTCGTTAAAAATAAATATAAAAAAAAATAGCTTCTCCGGACCTACAGTCTGTCCTTCATTCATAAGGCCAGATTTAATTCGATAGCTCTCTCTATACCAAGCTGCATAACACTAAGCGTGTATCATTGAACTACTGTTCAATACCATACTGTCATATAGTGCTATAAATTATCTATGCTTAATAGACATTTTATAGCACTTACGTTTGAAAATGTGATGAAGCACTGTTTCCTAGCATTTGATTGACATTTCCCTTACATAAGTGGAGTTAGTACAATGTGCACTAAGGAAAACAAAACAAAAAAAAAATCTTACTTTTGGAATTGGGGGAAATGATAGGAACAAGAAAAAGAATAATTTGGAGATTCAATGAGCAGGAGGAAAGGAAGAAGGCAATAAAGTAATAATAATGAAAAGTACAAAGACGACAACGGAACATCTCCCATTTTATGTATTTTCATTCCGCTGCTCTTTTACAGGGTCGAAAGTGCCAGGGTGTGGTGGGCTGGCGCGGTGTAACGGTGGCATGCACTTTGGAAAGGTTTTTGTCCCGGTGCCTGGGATGGAGGCTGGGCTTCTGAAGGGTTCTAGCAACTCGGCGGAAGGGCTCCACTGACTTCGAAATTCTATCTGGAAACATATCCGATCTACGTCCGCGCAGTTAGCGCCCTCTGTGCTTCACCTCAACGCTTACTCCCGGTGGGGGCTTACGCACAAAGGTTCAGTATCCTCCGCTACAGATCATCAATCCAGCTGACATACAGTTCACACGTTAAGCGCTTGCTATCAGTCATCTCTTGACGACAGTTACTTGATTATCATTACAGAATTTAATCATATTTAGGTATTGTAAAATTACCAGAAAAGAATATGTTTATGAATAGTTGGCCGTCCGATCGGAAAAGTACATTAGTGGTCAAATTATTAGACTAAATTATTTTTCTTTGAAACAGCAACAGAGTCATAGATGCAATAAACAAAATAATCAGCTTATAAAATGCAAAGAAGACTTATTTTCCATATTTTTATTATTTTTTCGATAAATTCCTTTTGATAATATTTTGTTGAGTTTTTGTTCACTACGTGTAAGTTATTTGTAATATCTATTGGTGCTATGATTCACCTAAAGATCTGCCTTCCTTTAACGTTTTAAAGGTAACCTCATTTTATCTTATGGATATGACCGAGAAAATTCAAGTTACTTTTGAGCTGCATAAAAAATGAGATTACACGGTGAGAAACTGATTTATAGCCTCAACAAATTGGTATTGCCAACACAATAATCCTGGAAAGATGTTACACACTACAGGAAATAACCCAAAGGTTACACATTTCTCAATAGTCCGTTTGCAGAATTTCAAAGTAAGTAAAAACAATGAAGTATACAACTAAGGGAAGCTGTAGAAAAAGATAATGAGTTCTAAGGTAATGATAAACTGAAGCAAATTATATTATAGTAACGTACCGCGAAAAAAAAAAAAAAACTAAAGAATGAGTTATCTGGAGCAGGCATAGGTGTTTCTACTAGGACAGTCAGAAGAAATCGGTGTGTGAAATTGGAATAAAATCATGAGAGCCTTGCAGAAAAGGAAAAATCACCTTTAATATCGCAAAGCAAAGACTGGAATAGACAAAGGGTCTACTGAAGACTAGAGTAACCTACACCATCCAAACTAATTTAAATGGAATTAGTTTGGACTAAAGCAAAAAGTCTGGTTTTCGTTTAGCAAGTTCACCCGATGATTTTATAATTGTATATTTTACTAATGTTTGAAACGCACATACTTTATGCTTGAGTGGTGAATCTACATTATAGGTTTCACCAAACAGCCGCCACTATGTACGAACTACACATGTTGTATAGACGGTGGACCACTCTAACAAAGTTATTTTTCACTCCTTTGCAAGAGCATTTTCTGCAGCAATTCTTTCTCGAGCTACAGAAGTAACCAAATTATTAGACGAAAACTAATAAATGACACAATGGTTTATTTTAAAAAGAAATATTAAAACTTCAATTTGAAAATGTCCAAAATTTGGTGAGTATTCCCTTTTTCTTAAGGAGTTATAACAAGTCATTTTTCTGCCACTGACCAGCACGGGTGGACGAGGTCGTTAAGTCGCGAACTCGTGAGCGGAAGGTCTAGGTTCGAATACCGCCAGGACCGTCCTCCCTGACTAAGGTTTTTTTTCCAGGTTTTCCCCAGTCCTCATAAATGGCAAATGCCGGGGAGGTACCCTAAACTTAGGCCTGGAACGATTCCTCCCTTAAAAATAAAAAGCCTTTCCCAATATAGCATTTCATCTCATGTATCATCAGTGTCCATCGCCTGTGATGCCTCTGTAGCAAGAAAGAGTGTTAAACGCTATTCATTCATTTCTGCCACTGAGAAATTTACAAACCTTTATGCTCCATTACATTTTCAGAGGGATTCTTGAAATCATCAGATCAAAGCTACAGTTGAATGTTTTGACTCTGGCATCTGCAGTGATTGAGATACAGTCCGTTCACAGACAGAGAAACAATTTCTGCTGGCATTTGCCGTTTTCTACACAGCCGTACAATTATATGCCACATCCAACGTGATTATAGAGCTTCAAATGTGAACGTATTTCACATGCCTCATGTTCAGCATGTGTGGTATCTTGATTGCGGAATGTTGTCTTTCATGCTAAACCTCCAACAATGTTACAATATTGGGGCTTTGTTTACATAGTCACATGCCTTACACATATCAGGCTTCTTATGGTGAATCTTAGCTTTCCTAATCTATTGCATTTGTGAATTTTTGGCTACAGTGTCGATATAAGGTTATCGCCGCAAACGTAAGTCCAAATTACAGATAAAAGGCGTAAAATTCGAAAAAATGTTTGCGTTATACAAAACTGGTGAATTTATGGTACTGCAAATTCTGGCAATATTCGGATCAATAATTTGTGTAATAAACAGTTCTTCATTCCTTGGAGAAGAGATTATGGATTCTCCTTAAAAATTTATACTATTTGCTATTTTATTTTGTGCCTTCTTCTGCACGCTTGTAATCAAAACTGGGCTATAATTATCTACTTCATTGCAAATATCACACAGTTTAACATTTTTGTTCAGAAAAAGCATTTCATATATATCTTTCATTCAATAAACAGTGTGGAACAGGGATGCACAGCATGTTGACCCACTTTTGAGTAGTTTGGAATCGCAACCATGCTTTCTCAGCACCCGTACGGTCAAATACACTTCTACTGGAGTATGATGATCTATATAGTTACCTCTTTCCCCGCACCATACAGCAAGCAATCGGAATCCGGCGGGTTTCAATTGATTAAGTCTCATACGTAAGTCCACGAAATTGCTGATGGCTGTTCGTCCGTATCATTTGTATTAATAATTATTGGGAAAGTATTTTTAGACAACTCATACAAAAGTAATTATTTTAATATAAGGCACTCAAACTAGAAACTGCATTTTATAGCACTGCATTTCAATGCTACCAGTTATGGTTAAATACGGAAGGCGATGATTATCCGCAGGACGTGGGTTTTGATGAACTAAATAATACCAAAAATTGCTTTGAAAATGAAGAAAATAATTTAAAAGGCTGAAAAATTACTTTATATAATGCAAAATGTACCTTAAATGAACAGTTTTCAGGATTGCAGTAGATGAGAGTAAAAGTGAGGAATTTTGAATGTGAAGGCACAGGGCATTCTTAATAAGTTCATTGAGTAACTGCTTTCCACTTCCCCAATAACACAAACAAAGATCCTCTTCCCTCTATCTTATTTGCCGAATAAATTCTTCAGGAACGCGATGAGTTCATTCGCTTTTATAATAACATTTACAAACATAAACATTACTCTAAAGTAAGCTGTCTTGCCATCTTCGCGATTATGACTGGTCGGAAGATCAAGGACAGGCAAGCGACTGTGAGAAGGGAAGGAAGCCGGCCTTGGACGAGGCGCAAAAACCTGTGCGAGCGGTTAGGATATATTCTGGAAGCCTGGTAGTATTCTCAGAGATGAACGATCCATAAAATTTACGACGAGACAGTGCGCAGAAAACAGTCACTATTCACGCTTACATTCAATAATTATATTTGATTATGGACATCCAAATTTAACAACTATATCCGTTAATTTTTTTTATTTGTGTCCGTAATGAAAATTCAGAGGTCTTAATATTTATTTTTTTTTTCATTGTTGGATTTTGGAACAAAATTAGAAACTTTTTCTTTGCTAGTTGCTTTTAACCGATGACATAGCTGCAGTATACAGGGCTTCATAGAAAATCTCTTGCATTCCGTACTATTGTAGTCTTGAATTTGGATCTCGTAGGGAGTTATACGAATTGATGTTTCGGCTTTTTGTGAATGTAAGAGTTCGTTAATCTTCTCTTAGCTCAAGATGAGATGTCCACTTCTTTTTCTGCGTGCATAGGCAGCCAGCTTATAAATCTCATGTAGATATAAATTGCCTTCTTGTTGGGTGGTTCTTTACAATGCTTGGTAGGGAATTTTCATTGCGCATCTATAGTACTCTTTTTATCGAATTCCAGCACACAGAAAGCACGCTTTGCACTAGACGTGGCCAACTTTATAGAAATGTAAACAATTGCAAAGGGCGTTTAATGACTTTCGCGATTGAATGCATACGAAACCATCTGTTTCATATGATAAACCTTGGAAAGTTTATCGTTTGTAATCTCTGTGTAACAAATTAAGACTTTTGTGAACAATTTGTGTATCTCACGTACAAATACATAAAAATGACATTTATTGCCAAACCAAACTTTGACGAAAAAACTATTTTGGCACGTTATATCTAAATTATTGGATGATGTTTAAGATGTGTGGTCTAAAGATTGTGTTCTAAACTTCTATTATACTATCAAAGATTACTCTTGGTTTATGCCCTTGCTACTCTACTGCATTTTTAATACCGCATTTCCTATCTTGAACCTAACCATAAAGTTAGCCACATATAGCTAAAAGCTGTGGTTCCCATGATGAATATTTCAGACACTAAGCTTTAAAAAAATAAGCCGGTATAATGGAGCGGTGTACAGGTTGCATCGATCGTTCACGTCTGCCGCATGGAAGCAGGGATTATATAAGAGACATGGATACACGCACAGAATCTCATCTTATCGCTAAGATACGTCAGTGCAAGTACAGGAACTACATAGTCTCTTATTGAAATATATTGTATCTATCCTACTATTGGGAGTAATGTTTAAATGTTTAAGAGTTTATTCGATAAAAATTGCGTTTATTTAACCCTACGATGCGCATGCAGGGCCTTGGAGGCCTTGTTAAGTCTCCGTTTTCAGCTATGTCTTTGTGTTTAATTTGGTTTCACGCCCCCTTTGAATATTATTCCCTTTATCTTTTGGCAATGCTCTTGATAAGTTTGAGTTGGTTCACTGGATTGTTATATACTTTGATACGTGAACGAAAACATTCAGATCATAAGCAGTGTTATATGTTGAATCTTTATAGCAGCTCTCACTTATTGGTGTTGCTCAAAAGAGGGAAAAATTCACTCTCAGTACATAAATTGATAAACATTAGCATTGATTGCTTGCAACCCTATTGTTACCAGTAAAATTACCCCTTTTTGTATTATAGGAAAATTGAACAGATAAGGTGTTTAAAGATAATGAACTTCTTATCTCCTCTCGCCTCGGTTAGTGTCTACTGTTGCCAGATTTCCATCTGTTATCGATGCAAGAATAAAATAAAGATTGCATTTAACTCGTTAAAAGTATCATTTAACCCCAATCTTGTGTAGCTGTTTCCTTCTCGCAGTCACCATCGTCTCCACATTTTGCACGCTTGATATTGCAATCATTACTTTAAAAACTAAGAAACAAACTGAGATGTGAAATGTTGCTACAAGGTCTAGGACTCTACGTGGAGCTGACTGTAACTACCAAAAACAAATCCTAGCAAATGATTGAATAAGGAACTCTATTTATTGCAGAGAACTACACCATTACTGACTTGCGTTCTCTGATATGGCTACCGCTTGCTTATCAAACACCCGACGCATGTTAACCTATTTGCCGTTCCTGTAATACAGGCTCTTATTGAATTCATAAGAGTCAATACGTGCAAATGCAGCTAACTTTGAAAGTGTTGTTAAACGGTTGGAAGGGACTACTGATTCATGAAGAAAGTATTTTTTAATAATAAGATTATGAACCAGATTGTGTGAATACTGAATATGATAGTCAGCCAGTCCTGCTTCTTCAAAAAAATCTGAAGGTGGAGTTCAAGAACAACAATTCAGAGATACGGGTA
Organism: Metallyticus violacea; assembly: GCA_030762175.1. Classification (NCBI taxonomy): domain Eukaryota; kingdom Metazoa; phylum Arthropoda; class Insecta; order Mantodea; family Metallyticidae; genus Metallyticus; species Metallyticus violacea. Next base: position 327,634,441 of record CM060846.1, read on the forward strand.
AGTATATTAGTCATAATGGGACTACCTGGGATTTATATTCTTTCCAAATTCTTGCACATCTATTCATTATATTATAAAAAAGCTGCCGAAACAATGCATGAATAAAAACATACATACATCAGTAAGCTCCAATCATTTTATCTCTACAATAATAGAGTTAGTTACTTAGCGAACAAACTTAGAAGGAAGGCAAGTTGGTGCTTTACAAAGTAAAAGCTAGACCCTTTTCTTTCACTTATTAAAACAGAGGCTTTTCTTGGTCTTTTATTAGTTGCTGGTGTTGAAAAGTTGGGATATCCCTATGAGAGAATTATTAATGGATGAAAAAGCTAATACAACAAACAAGCCCATAACGTCAGTAAATAAATGTGAGGATATAAGAAGAATAATAAGGTTTCGGACGGATACCCCTGAAAGTTTCCATCTGTGGATGACAAATTTGCAACCTTTCCGTTACCTATTGATTCCATTATTGATTAACAGTTATTACCTGCGTGGAAAATTTGGATTTACACAAAATATTGCAATTAATCCGCTAAGAAGGCATAAAATATTTTGGCTATGTGATACTACATTAGCGTTTGGTTTAGACAAACTGTTTACACAGAAGAAGCGACAATCTTGGCTGGAATGTAGTGAAAGATATTGCTGAAAGCATAGAAGTGTCATCTAGAAATGTAACAATTGCTGATTTCTTCATCAGTATCCAAGTGGTAGAAGAAATGCTTCAGAAACATGGCATAGTCAAGTAAAATAACCCGGAAATACTCACTGAGATGAAACTTTCTGCCTCAAGAGAAATATGTTCATTATTTCCTTTCAGAAACAAAATTACTATGGTGAGTAATGTCCCCAAAAAGGATAAAAAACAACAATCTGTTAACCTAATTTGCACAAGTACCATGACAAATTGATGAAGTTGACGAAAAGAAAGAAAAACAAAACTAGAGATAATTAAGTTCTACCACGCAATAAAGAAGATGAGCATCAACATGGACCAGGTCCAATATCACACCTGCAACAGGCAAACAAAAATATGATATTTTGCATTTGGATGAATATGAGGTTTTATTTTGTACCCAACATCATACATAGTACAACGAAGAAAAGACGGGAAGGTGTTTAGATGAAACGGCGAGGATACAAATGAAAATCCGGATTTAAATTCAGTCTTTCAAAGCAAACTACTTATACCACGCAAAGGCGTGTTGCAGTGAAACAGCTATTTCAGGCAAGAGGAAGAGATGCACATACAACCCATATAACGTAGAAAAAAGTATATAAATATCATTTGTAAAGAACATAGTGCCATGGTTTAGATGATATAACTGGAAAAAGTAGCATATTATGTTAGAAATGTGCAATTATAGACATTGTAGCATACTTTATTGCTTCTTGCTTGCAATAGAGAAAAACCCATACAGTGCATTGTTTCTCAAAAATTATTACCCTTGCTTTGAATTATTTAACACTAGAACCGCTTTCGAATTTTTAAACTGCTATTGCTGCCATAAACTTTATTTAATTTTATTAACAAATTTATGACTTTCAAATGTGTTTCATGGTAATTTAGTCACTTGAACTTTTATTTAAACCGAATTACTTGTTGAGTTACAAGGAGTTTACATTCAGAACCACCAAGCGCTCATATTGACCGCTATCTTTTTCCAATGACTATTTCACTCATGTGACGTCATATTAAAATCGACCAATGCAACGAAACAAGATGTTGAATTTTAACCAATCACAGCCAGATTACGGAGTGAAATTATCAAAAAAAAAAAAAAAAAAAAAAAAAATTAAAAAAAAATGACCAAATCGTTTTATCACGCAACGTGCATTTGTCTTGTGGTCAGTTTAGGGAACTCTACCTCCACTATATAATTCCTGAATACGCATCACTGACCACTTTTGCTACAGGCGGTGGGAGATATTGATAGCAACAAAAGCATGGACAATCAACAATCATAATCCAAAATGGAGGATTCTTCAAAGTGTTTTGGTGATGCGTCAAATGTGCATATTAATTTTATCATTAGGAATTCCAACCCACAGAATACAAAGAAAAATACACTGTACGTTATCTTCTCTCTCTCAGTTGATATTATAAATTGGAACGGTAGCGATTGTAATAGTCGACTTTCGTCCATTTCAGTCTCGCGGTTTCTAGTAGAATAGATATTCATAAGTATAACATTTTATACAAGTGTTAACATTCTGTGCGCGAATTTCAAATGTATATATCTTTTATTCTTACTCTTATTCTATTTATAAAATAGTCCTAAACCCGTATTTTGCTCTTCTCTATTGACATTACTGACAATCCGCATTCTTCTGTCGCAAGATTGTTTGAAAAAGGTAAGTATACATATACAATTATTACAATTTTTAAGCCAAGTTTAGAGGAATTATATTTAAATTTTTATTTTATTCGTGAAATATTCCTAATAAATATCACTGGAGTTTCTGAACTCACTAACGTTCGTGAATTTATCGGTAACTTCAGCCCCTCTTGTGATATTATTTGTGATAATTGCTTTGCTTTAACTCAAATTATGTGAGACATTATTATTATATCATCGGCATTACTGTTATTGCAATCAGATGTTATGAAATGGCTGAAATAGAGGAGGGTGCCTGTTATTATAAAACGCAAGAAAATTTCTCCACATATACATTCTCTTAAACATTTAGATACTACCCTAATTGGTTGCAAGAGAAAAGAAACAAAAAATTCTTCTGTATATTTTACTACAATCAGAAGTTGTGATACAGAATGATGGAAAGTTCCGGACACAATTAGCTGCTGGAAGAAAACAAAGTTTGCACACGCCCTAATAAAGCAGATGGCGAGAAAATATCTTGATTGTTCTGGAACATGTTCATAAACAATGCAGTTTTCTACAATATTTTTGATTTAGCAGTCATTAATTTATAGTTTTTTTAAGTAAATAACAGGAAGAAGATTAAGATGAAAAAAGTATTGAAATTCACATAACTACCCACAGAATAAATGTAAAATAGAAAACAAACGAAAGGTGAGAAGCAGGAAGAACAGTATTTGGAGCAACAAAAAATGATCACAGACAGCAGTGCCAAATGAAATGTCAAAGCAAGACAAATAGAAATTGCGATAAATGCAGAATACACATTTGCACATTCCGCGCAAACAAAACAATACAATAGCACCTTGTATTGAAAATAAATGGAACAATATATAATATTATTGTGTTATATTATTGTATTTTGTTTTTTTTGTTAGCTTCAATTGAATATAATGGAAAATGACCTAGCACATTACAAGCACATGCCAATAAGGGCTTTCACCGCCGTGGTTGGCCGAGGTCATTACGGCACGGACTCGTGAATGGGAGGTATAGGGTTCGATTCCTACCAGGACCGTCCTCCTTGACTGAGTTTTTTTTTTCCTAGGTTTTCCTCAGTCCTCATAAATGGCAAATGCCGCGGGGGTATCCTAAATTTAGGCCTGGAATGCTTCCTTCCTTTAAAAAAAAAATCCTCTCCCAATATATTCATCTCATGTATTACCAGTGTCCACCGCCTGTGGTGCCTCAGTAGTTAAATCGGGCGTTAAACACCATTGAATAGTAATAAGGGTTTCCCATAGATACATTGTTATGTTTTATTGCAATACTTTCGTACGTGCTGTAAATTTATACACTTTCATTTAGTATTACATAAGAAATAATCATTTATTATATAAATAACATTGGCAGTCTGAACGATCGCATTGGCGGTTTAGTGGTAATAACTGTTTCAATACATTAATGAATTCAAAATAATGTGCTGGCAACCATGAATTGAGTATATGATGCAGTAATGATCAACATGGCGACAGGACCTCACAGAACATGCATTTGTATTCTCGTGAATTTTTAAGGTCACGTATTTTACGGTTAATTGCACTTTAGTGTCCAAAAGCTCCAATTTCGAACGAGAGCTTTCCTGCAGTCATAATCGTTAGTAGTAAGTTCGAATGGAAGGACCTCTTGATTTATTACACTATAAATACAACGGCTACGTCTTTATCTATCGATTACGCCTTCATAGCTTCTAGTTGGATAAGAAACCAAAGCAGGACTGCGATATTCTGGCTTCATACTATCTAAATGTATGTGGGAAGTAAATATGCAGTTCTTAACAGGGCATTCGATATGCTCCATTCGTCATGTATGGAATGCAACTTTTTATCGCTGGAACCAGCAGCATTTGTAAGTCATACTTTCAATATGATAAACAACGGAGAACTACTAAGAGTTTTATTATTTGTTCCATTTTACGTTCGCTAATAATTTACAATACCTTACTCAATGCTCAACATGGTTCAATGCACATGTAATCTGTCAATATACTCCCATCTTCCCGTTGCCATCTTCCTGGGAACTTCATTATAACAATGTTTGGGAGTACTACGACGCCACTCCTGGAACTGCCTGAATTTCTTTGTTGTTGCCAATATTTGTCGTTTCGCACCGAGTCCTTCCTGTTGTCGTATAAGCTATACTCAAGACGGAGCGAGGCCCGGTGGGTGTGTTACAAAACTGAACCCCAGGTATACCAACATTGAGGTCGTGGTGTTGCTGGTGTGGAGCCGCGCATTGTGTTGAAGGAACAATTTTGTCGAACACTTCCCCTTTCGCGGTTGCTGAATCCTGCGTGTAAGCCGTGTACAGTGTACAGCCGTGAGGAAACCAGTGCATTAGCAATATGCCAGAAGAGCCTCAAAAGAATTGTGATCATCTGTTTGCCTGCAGATGGAACAGCATCTCTTGGGCCGAGGACTCCCTCGATGTTTCCATTGCATAGATTGCACTTTTTATCTGGCGTGCGGGTAGTGACATCATGACTCGTCACCAACTTCCCCAAAACAATCCGTGTCTTCATTATGAATTTACAGTAGCCGAAGACAGATTTCAACCCCTTCATTCCTTCCGTGCCTGTGCACCTCTCATGGATAGTATTATGCGCATTTCATTTTCTCATATTTAAACTGTAGTGAATGAAATGGTGAGTACGGTTGCGCGGTCAAGGCCTGTCTGACATTCCAGTTCATAGGTTATGCCCTGTCAGCCATACTTGATTCAGACATATCCTCAATGTTCACGGGAGACTGCGATGTAAACGGACAACCAGTATTCATATTTATGTATGCTGGTTGTTGTTGTTGTTGTTGTTGTTGTTGTTGTTGATATGGTTTATTTACACACGCTCTTTAACATCTCAGGTAATCAGCGTCACATCCGACAAATTTTGCTCAGAGGCCTCATCTCTCAGGCTTGAGGTTCTTTTACATGCCTACAACCTGCGATCCATGGTTTTACTTCCCTTCCAAAGGAAGCCATACTTAGGATTTTTACGCCCCGAAATAATCCATCGATCCTGGCCGGGTTTGAATCCGCGATCTTGGGTTTAGAAGACAAGTATGGTTACCACTACACCACCGACATGTGTGCTGGCGAATCCATTGTCCCAGTTGCAAATGCTGTCCTCTGCGCAGGAGCTTCTTGACCATATACTGCAGTTAAATATCATGACTTTTTGCTCTTTTGACACTTTCTTTCCACAAAAGCTATGCAGTGCATCTTTGTTCATGCTGGTCGCCTTCCATCTTTTCCACGTCTTTCTCTACTTGACAACAAACGAACCCTAATCTTTCGCTGCACACTGTGCTTACAGCCGCCATCTAGCGCCTGCATGGCGCACTAGTATCAGTTAATTGTCATATGAATTGACGTGCCTTATATTGCGCGGTATTCCTAAAACACCGCTATTGTGATTCATTTCCGAACGTTCGTCAACGTTATCAATAACTTTGCTCTCATGGCCAATTCAAGCTATCTAATTTTAAACTAAACGCTTGTGAAATTAATGCATCGGTTCGGAAACGGCAATATTTGGGATTTATTTATTTTTCCAAATGTGGAAAATTCCTTACTTTGAACACATTTTCTAACTCTGAAGAAGTCGTTTTTGTTTAAGAAGGACAGCTGAGCATTACGTCAGAGAAGGGCTGGAATGACTGTTTCCAGAATTGCTCCAGCAAATGCAGCAATTTGCTTGTGTACTTGAGAGCACTTTGAAAAATGCAACAGTTAAGGCAAATTTCCTATTACTGTTGTATATTAGAAAACTGCATCACACTATCATGCATGTATTTATGAACATTTCTTAATTTTCCTATATTTTTCCCTCTTTTGGTTGATTAAGACTGTTAATTCTTGGTTTCAAACAATTATGTTATTAAAAAAAAGGATATTAAAGAGTAATGAATATACATTCAAAGAAACTATGGAGGAAAGCAAGAAAGAAAAGTGACCTATAGTTACTGCCGATAACAATGGCCTGCCCAAAAGAATCATTATAAAATGAACGTAAATTCATTCAAAAATGATCTTAAAGAACGGTTAATAGTTCACATCTTTTACAGTATGGATTTATTCATTCTAATTATGCATATGTTTATTTTAACATGTCTTATATCCTACAACTATTGCTGAACTCAGGATGTACAGAACGATATACATAAGAAATACATACTCCAGAGTTAAAAAAAGACATTCCATTCTATTTTAAATGCAAATAAACATAACCAAAGAGATTAGATTAAGGTAAATGCTAATAAAACACACACAATATGACTGCAATTAGTCGTTTTTGAACTTACCGCCTGTTTCTTTGTGGGCAATTTTCCCATTATGTTATCCATGACTGCTTTGGTGACAGGGTCACTGTTGTGAAAATTTGCTGAGGATATAACATCGGCTGCCTTGCCGGCTACAGGACCAGGAACAGGATTTCCAGCAGCCCCTGCTGTTACTGTAGGTAAGGGTAGTGGAGCCACAAGTGGTTGACTAAGAGGCACTGTGCTTGGCAGAGCAGGACTGAAAAAGACAAAATGTAATTACTATATTAATGACATTAGATATTTACTAAACTATTGCATCGCATAAATAGGGGAGATGTGAGCATGTTTGCGTGTTTTGTTCCTTAGTTTATTACATGCTAGCACTTTATAAATTCATTTCATATTAATTGAAAACAAAGGACAAGAATAACAGTGCAAAAGATGCATATTTGGGTGTTAGTGCACATTTCAGCATTTAGCGCATATAAAGATGTTTTGTTATTTTTTGCAATCTGGATCTTTGTCCAAATTTAAGAATAAACAAGTTCAGAATAATGAAATATAGAATACTGGGAGATGATGAAACACATTCACATATTTATAATTATTGTAATCTGGCAATGTACACGATTGTCGGCGAATCATTATAAGCAGTTCCGCTGCAATCAATAAAAGCACTGCACTATAAAAAATTACAAATAAAAAAGAGCATAAACTACCTCTTAAAATGCCTATATGTACTTCATGTCCCTTTTAAATGTTCTGGACTAAGTCATTTATGGTAATGGTAGTGATATAAGTAACACATTTGCTACATTATAATAAAATTAAAATACATTTATTCAGACACATTAATATATTGCTTTACGTAACAAAACCAGATCTTACCCAGATATAAATGTCTATCAAAATTCGTTTCCAGGGTTTCTGTTTTTTCCCCACACAATATGACAGAATGATTTACTCTGTTTTTAACATTTTTATATAAATTTGAAAGGCACTGTATGTGTCTAGGAATAAATATGGATTTATCAAAATATCGCGGTGGAGGAAATTACTGAGATACTATGGTGAGAGATTTATGCCAATAACTGACTCTTCCAGAGAATCAGAATATAGAGAATGAACTGTGTAATGGAAATTATTCGTGGCCCTGTAGCAGAGTATATGCCTGCTGATCCGCATGTCTCGAACTCGAATCTCGGCACTTTTGAGAAAATTTTCCTAAAGCGATACATTTTTAACGGGTTTAGTGGGGATACCTAGTACCTACTTGATCTGGGAAATAGCGAATCCGGTCTAGTGAACCAACATTATGGTTGCCTTAAATAGTGTTGTGCTACCCCTGAATACATCCTAAATGAGGCAAACTCGGGAGGCAAATCCGTGACTACAATTTCATATTAATGGAAAGCATAATAAAGTAAACATGTTCAGTTTACATTTTACACAAAATTTCAGATAACTTCTAAAAACTATAGATGGCACGATATTAGCCTTGAATGAATGGTGTTTAAAGCCCGTTTTTGCTACAGAGACACCACAGGCTGGACACTGATGATACATGAAATGAAATGATATATTGGGAAAGAATTTATTTTTAAGGAAGGAATCGTTCCAGGCCTAAGTTTAGGGTACATCCCCGGCATTTGCCATTTATGAGAACTGAGGAAAACCTGGAAAAACCCCAGTCAGGGAGGACCGTCCTGGCGGGATTCAAACCCAGACCTCCCGCTCACGAGTCCGTGCCTTAACGACCTCGGCCACCCGTGGCGGTTATGTCAGCCTTGTATGTTAACTACAGTAACTTATTGCCCATTTTACTGCTCCTTTCCTATTACAACATATATTTACAAGTTTAGAAGTCATGTCTCTTTATGTTGCAACGAATCAAACTTAGCTATAACAATTGGAAAATTCTCGATATGAATATGACCAGCTGTAATACATTCGCTTTTCTGCACGTTATACGTCATGTTGTAACCCAAAATGTACAGTAAACTATGTAACCAGGTGCATAATTGTGTATATATACACAATTATGCACCTGGCAGAAACAAATGGCTGCTAGTAATATTTACAATGTTTATGAAGTTTAAATAAGTGAGATAAATTTAGATAAATAGCTACTAATTCTGAAACTTAAAAAATACAACTTAGAATTCCTATAGAATGGTTTACAGTTTATAATCACGGAATATAAGTCACGCTGAATGAAATCCGAATAATAGAATGGTAACACTTACAAATTTGTTTTCCGGCATGAACTTGATTAGAAAAAAATTGTGCATTTGAAAAGCAGAATTCAGCTAGGATTTCCGTAAAACATATCTGGTAATTAATCTGACGAAGCATTAAACATTAATCTTTATTATAATATTGCAGTTTGACTCCTGAGAAAAAATGATGAATGACTGTGTATATAAAATCCTCGCACATTAGAATAACAGTTTCACTACACAGCCCTTCAAATGAATGGCTTTTCAACTTCGAAAACTTCAGAGAATTAGGTGGAATCCACGACTCACTTTATGATTACAAACCACATTTTTAATTTTCTCGAAAACGTTTTGATAAATTGGCTTTATGTACTATTTTCTCAGGGTGCTCTTATTCGGTACTGACCTCGAGCAATGATTTGAATGAAGGATTGTTGACCTTGTGAACTGGAATTCTTGACTGAACTAATGTGATGGTAAGATCTGCAGAGAATGTGGCTCTAGCAAATATTTTAAGTGTTTTCTCTTACAAGTTTTGGTGCCTTAATTTGGAAGCTACTGGGGTTGCAGTAGTTTTCCGCCCATTTTGTAAATAATACATGAAATAAATATTCAAAAAGGTGATTAAGCATCAAAGAAGGGGTGAAAATTTGAATAAATGTGTTAATCTCACGAAAAGGTGCAAAAAAGAGCAAAAAAATTCGCACATTTCGCTTCAATTTATGTCCTAAAATACAAACATCAAATTATGGGTATTAAAACAGCGATACCGAGCGAGTCTCTTCCTGTGGATTGGGAACTTATATAGTCTCGCCATTTTAAAGAATATTCGGACGAATTGGCTGCTATATGTCTTTCGGCGTATTGTGACTGGTGTTGCACTGTGTGCGCCCGCTGCGCTTCAGCGGTGAAAGTCCGAGGTTCGAATACTAGCCCATGAAAATATACAATTTTTTTCTTTCGTTTTCTGGCACGGAAGAAAGATATAATGCTTATTCGATGATATTTATTAGTGTAAAAATTCTAATTATATACATTTCAATTAAATCATCAATTATATAAGAATCTGCTTAATGGAATAAAGCATATTCTTTGAATAAATAAAAATTCACTAGTAAATGTGAATAACTTTATATTAATGCGAAATGACAAACACAAGGCATTGAATTATATTTATAGATATTCTTATATACAAAAGAAAGAAAAAGTAGGAGTAGTTCTGGAGCAATATGTACACAATAATAAATGTAAACTCTTATAGGCCAGTCTGGTGAAGGCGGCGGGTCACTTGAGAGCAAGTACATTTCCCATTGACCTTAAAACGCAGATTTGCCTACTTACCAATCCGCAGGTTGAAAAGGCTCGTCCGGTATATTTGTAAAGGTGATGCACTTTAAAATCCGTTCCTTAGAATTATGGCTTGTCTAAACAGTATAAACATTACCACGAGATATTATATGAACCATGAATAAGTTACCGCTCGCGAATTTTTTTCAAAAAATAAGCGACGACCAAGTAATACCAATATACGAGAACGCTTGCGTTCCTTGTTCAATCATTTTCTAGTGGTTGTTTTTGGCATTTACACATTAGCTGTAGGGTCCTACACCTGACTGAAATATTTCCTTTTACTTCTCATATATATCAGTTTGTTGCGAGCTTTGAAAATCCTTGATCCGCTTGTTTAAGCACGTGCCGTGTGTTAACCTATTCAGCATTCCTATGATACCTAGAAAATTTTCAACGTTTCCACATCAAAGATTGAGCAGAAACTATAAATGTTTACATATTATTAATAATATCTGAGAGTATCTTAATTAATTAATAACTTATCTACTTCCATGTCCGATCTCTATTAGCAATAAACATGTGCTGATAGCGATTGCACAGACGCACTTTATTTTCCTGAGGGAATTCCTAAACACACAAATCCTAACAATGTAACATAAACATGGGGTAGCATAACTGTAATCTTAATGCTAGGAAAGAAACGTCATCAAGGCTGATACCGTACTATACTACTAACTCTGTTTAGTGCGTGAAAATTAACTCGTTCTGAATGAATTTGTTTGTAGGACCTTATTTATGAATTTATTTCGAAAGTGTCTACTAAACTCGTGTCTACTAAACTCATAAATTACCGTGTTACAGTGAAAACACTTTCACAAATACTGAGCCCTCTTAAAGAACGTAAAGGTTGACTCAACAAGGATACTCGCTTTGTTGGCGGCTATTGTTTGGGTGGTATATTTTTAATAAATGCAAGATTTGAGTACTGCAGGACGAAACAATGTAGATGATTGAAAAGAGAACCACAAATATTTCGGAAACAAATAGTCTCGCGTTTACGGTGACAATGCTGAAGCGTTGAACTATTACAACCTCTTATCTTCTCCCATTTTGCAGTTATTCCGGTCTAAACTCTGGCGTAATCAAAACGTGCGCGGCATAAGGGAGCGGTATATAATATTGTTCGTTATTGAAAACTGTTCAAGGAAGCCATTTCAAGCGTCCTAGCCTCCTCATTTGATATCATTCTGCTCAATGCCAAAGCCAGTCATTGTATCAGGTTAACGAGGATAGCACGTACAGCCTTTAAATGGCTTTCTGCCACACTATTGCAATTTCAGCTCTAGAGTGTTTCATCCCTTTTAGAGGGTTGCTATTTTCCATGAAAGGGTTAATATGGAACATGGCTGTACGTTTTATGCAGAAAAAAAAAACGCTTTCTGAGCTCTGTTGATTATAGCGTCGACCTATGGCTAGGTGTGCAAACCTGGGGGCAGAATCGAGTACTTCTTGATTCAAATTGGCCGAGATCTTCGACTGGGATATTTAACATTCCTTAGCACCATCGTCAATGCACGCCCTGGCTAATATACTGTAACAGTTACTTCAAGCAGCCGTAGTTAAGATCTAACAAGTCTGCATAAGAAGCTAATGTAAAAAAATTACTAACGTTTTCGAAAAGATGATGCAGCATTGATTATAAGAAACCTAGTTTTAATTACTGGAAACTCTGGAAAGCTCTAATATTATTAATCGTGCTCCCAGTACTCGAAGTGCATTAACTTAAGACTCGGCAATGGTGTCCTAACTTTTCATACCTGACTAAAGCTAACTGCATTTTGTAAACAGATCATCGTATATGATTAAAAGACGATTTCCTAAGTCTTCAACAATATGCCTCCATTACGCCTCAATACAAACGAAGAAATTCAATTTTACCTTTGTTTAATAGTGACGAAGATTCTCTTTCCGATCATTTCTGCTAAACTCTGATTCTTAAAATTTACTTTTTCTAACTACCATTTTTCTTAAAAATAATTTCTTTTAAACGATTTCCCAAAAATTAGTTTCTACAACATATATGGATTAAAGTTATTTAAGTTCATATTTTCAAGTTTGCATTTGCATGCGAGCGATTTCATTTCCTTGAACATGGGAACGATCTTGTTTAAATGTTTTCAGAGCAATAAAATTCTTATATTATTTAAGCCTATATAACAAAGCATTTATCATTTATTAGTAAAAGTGATATGCAGCATTCGTTCCTGCTCAGCTATACAGAGTGAGGGGAACCTACGGCTTTCCTCTTAATCTGAGAATATGGTGCTATTTTGAGTCCATTTTTAAATATATTTTGTCAAAGTGAATGCTAAAAATAGTTGAGTTCACTTTCGTGCGCTTGATGGATTTTACAAATAACAAGCGCTTTGTTAAAGCTTCGTTTAAATTGTGCTGATATTCAAATGTTGGGGAATTGTGGCGATTATAAGAGTTTCGTATATGCGCTCTATTCACACGTTTCTTGAACACCTTTGAAAATATTCCTGAGTGGTTAAACTCAAACACATTAGAGAGTTGTTTGGCAGCAATAAGCAATAATAACTTTTCATGGAACAATAATTTCTGTGTGTATTACTTCGCTTCGAATCACAAAATAGAGCTAAGCTTTGACTGGTTTCATGATTTGAAGTTCTCTTGCTACGTATATAAGTAGTTAAAGGGTGGAGCTACCACGCAAACCAACACTTTTATTGACCAATAAAGCTATCAAATTTTCCACACCAGAGAAGCTTATTTATGGTGCCTTTATAGCACTAAGCTTCCAGTATAATATCCTGAAATTATTCCTACCTTCACTTGTATATCAGTGAACATGTCATTTTGCATATTTACGTTTGCGTGCATTATCATCAACAATATTCAATCTACAAACAAGCGGAAAGATATGAAACAATACAGAGCTAAGCGAAGTCTTGGAGTGTACAGAGTGCTATCTCTTTATCCGAATATAATTATCCGTGCCTTAAGGTACAGCAGAATTCCTTTACAAGCTAAAGACATCACAAAGTCGAAATGCGCGTAGGTAGAAACCTACAAGCATAAACGGGCACATTCCTGTAAATTTTATGTGCATATCTGTGCTGCTTGAAGACATATTAAAACGAAACAAAGCACTAACAGCAGTAACTGGGTGTATGAGTGATGTTTAAAAACACCGATCTTCTGTGCATTTTCTGTCTCAACTAATAATACTAGTACACAGTGGGAAGCTAAATATTACACGCGCGTACTCAATTGGTGCACCGCGGAGGCCACCGCGTTGGTCCACCTGTCACCAAATATTCTATTTAGGTGATCTCGAGCTACAAGTGAAAAATGTGTAGGGGCGCCGTCAGGTTGGAACAATTAAGTTTCACCTAATTTCCAATTCGGTATTGCCATAACATCGGGTGGGCTTCAAAACACAAATGCTGCATTGAACATCAGACACATCTAGCGACAGTGACTAGTATCATGCAAGAGTGCGCTTTGTTTACATCTGTAACGCCACAAACGAATTTCACAATCTGAGACTCTAACATGACGGATTTAACGTTGACGCATGTAGCGTTGTAAAAAGCATGTGTGGCCTTGTTGCTATCCTCAAAATATCTAGTTTCTGCACACTGTTTTTCCACACCCAGTATAGACAAATATTTATCTCAAACTTCAATTTTCCGAAAGTTAGTTTTCTTCTTACTTAGATGCACACACGCTTCGAAAAATATTTGGAACAAAAAGGTGAACTTTTGTATGGATCTTTATAGAGCTCAAATATCTGAACTATACATTATATTTATGTAGTATATGTAAGAATTACACGCCTTTATGCATAAATTATGATTCTTAATGTGGGGATTTTATTAACAAACAAAGCAAACATTTGTTAAAAATGTAATGACAGAATCACTATAACACTGGATCTTTCATGGTGTGCTGCCCGTTTCACGGCAGTCGACAATCATATCAGTAACTAACATAATATCCGGGCAACTGATACTGATTCTAGTAGTTACAATGAAAACCTTATAATAGGAGATGTTGCAAATTACGTCCACACACATCTGGCATCCTTTTAGAGATTTGTCATTCACATGCACCAGTTCTTGCTGGAAATACCCAGATCGGCATTTAATATCAGTCAGTAGTTGAAAAAATGGCATGAGTATGTAATTTATGTAGTTTTTGCATTTATGATACTCTAAAAAAGATAAACTTTATTACTCTACATGCATTTATTGCGACCATACACCGATTTGCCCGTCATGCAAGGAGTTTGGTGTATAAAATCGGGGTTTTCTGTACTATAAGCGGAATCATGCGTCGATTTTTTACGTGGAGCTCTTACTCTATGACTAACGTTCCGTAACATCCAATTACAGAAATTTACCGAAATAAAGGACACTTGCCTGCAATTCGTGGACAGCAGTGACCTTGTATGCTTCAATTGACTGGATTTAGGAAGATGAACTGATTCGTGTGAATAATTATTTTCTAAAAAATGTTTATAAAATCAGAACAACATTTCAAGCATCTTCTGTCATGAGGTACTTCCCTATTTTTCTTGTAATTGTGTTTGTAATTGCGAGAACTTGAATCAGTTGCGCGGATATTACATTTGCTTGGCCGGTAGTTACTGCTCTGACAGCCGGCCCACTAGCTCTCATGAAACGGTTGACAAAACCGTGAAAAACCTGCTATGAATAATATATTTAGAACAAACATTAACAATTCCTAAAACAATGTATGTTGAAAACTGTGCAACCAACCCAAAGTAGGCAAATTAAAAATGTTTTCTCATATTATTAATTAGTGTGCATAGAACAGCAATTCAAGCAGTAATTAGGTTCCATATATTAAATATTGCTAAAATATTCATAAAAGGTTATATTGATAACGACTGCAAATGTTGAGTTCCTGCACTTTCAGCATGTTATTTTATTTTTATATTGCCACATACAAGTACTTTTATTATGAGGCTGTTCATGAAAAGTATTATGCAAGTTGGATAGCTTACATACAATGCTTTCATTTATATTTCCCACCTTTGTGAGTATGAAGTAAACACTGGTTCATGCTGCCGCTGCATGTTTCAGAAAGGTATTGTAGTCTTAATATCCACAACACCATCATGGAGTTAGTGGACAAACCTGCCTGTTTGATTTTTCTTTTCATTCTGCCCCCTGCCAGAATAAATCATCATTATATTTGTACTAACCAATGATACGATAAAAGAGAGTGGTATAATTAAGGTTTTGGTGTCAAACTGTCATTTTCTCACATTTAAGCCATCTGTAGCACCTTTATGTTGTCATAGTCCAAGATTACTCGATATAAAAATAGCATTCATGAATTGTGACGCAGATGAATACCAAATCCGAGGCGTCAAAGTTACATAGCATTCATCTTTTCAGAGAGAGAAAATGGAAACTCGAACAAAATGTCTCGACCATGATGGATGTTGGATCCGCCATTTTAACCATCTTTCACGGTGATGGATAGATGTGTGCAACTAGCTAAGTGTATAAATATACATCTTTTTAGTCGATTATCAAATGGAAAAGCGCAACATTTCTGTTAGACGAACATATGTCAGACCAAATTTAATTGCTGTTTCTGACTTAATATTTATTATTTTGGGTGTGTAGTTCTAAATATATACGCCACCGAAAACTAAAACTTTAAAAATTGAAAATATCTTTTGTTGCTTTATTTAAGAATTTGTTTTATGTTAGTCACCGGTTAATAATGAGAGCAAATGAAGTTTCAATTTTAGATGTCCACAAAGCTATGTTTACACTTACACTATTTAAAATAATAATTTCCGGAATTGATTCATACCAAAACAGCAAAATACTGCAATCTATGTAGAACTGCTAACGATTAGTGCACTATTTGAAAGGTATACAAAATGTCATTTAGCCATTTCTGGTTACATATATAATTCAACCGAAAATTTTATTTCGTATTAATAAAGTATTTTTAGCTCCTAAACCCCTTACAGTTTAAAACATTTAGAACGCACACTCAGTTTAACCGGGCTCGAACACAACATACGGTGGCCGCGGGCGCACACCGTTTGTCTACCCCACACCTTAGTCCCTGCAGTAAACTGCATCATGACTCACGCACTCGCAACTGAACAGTACCATAGACGCTTTTCCATCGTCTTGTACAGAGTGAGCAATGTTTGACGCAACCGCGGCTGCGCTATATCGGTATATATTTCCCCTCCGCGAGGCTTCAGTGTGAGTTGAATCTTGCGCAAGTAACACGTGTTAGGGGACGCAATACTGTGTATTGAGTGAAAGTATCAAGTGAACCTCGTAGGCCGGCCGCACGCCGCGAAAGCGGTTGCGTGAAAGATTGTTCATCCCGTACAATCCGATCAGTGATGTTTTCCCCCGCGGAGGCCAGCTAACCGGCTAACGAGTGGCGTGCTCGCCAATAGGCAAAACATTCCGGGGAATATATCAGTTCTCTCCACAGGCGACCAGTGAGCATATATGCTAAAGTGATTAGCGCTTATATAGCATTCTCAATTTGTTTTCCTGGTTTTGTTCTTCGATGCGAGTAATTCAGGAAAAATCACAAATATGTAACACACTTAACAAAAATAACACTAGATTGTAACTTGCACAAAAAGGGGAGGGGAATCACATTCATTCCAATTAAGCACAATGGTAAATATGCTAAATACGTGGCACCAAAAATACAGATGTACCAACTTTTCAGCGGATTATCAGTAATGACAATGACCTTGTGGTCAGTGTGTCTGTCTGCTAATCCGGAGGTCCCGGGTTCAAGTTCCGTAAGGTCAAATTCCCGGGTATGGTTTCTTCAT
Source organism: Metallyticus violacea (assembly GCA_030762175.1). NCBI lineage: Eukaryota > Metazoa > Arthropoda > Insecta > Mantodea > Metallyticidae > Metallyticus > Metallyticus violacea. The sequence continues at coordinate 327,651,479 of CM060846.1, forward strand.
GAGTTCTCTTTACTCTCAAAAGGTGAATGCCAGGTATCTGTAAGCTTTGCGGTCTCAGGGTACATTTACGCATTAAACTTTACTTCTTATGAGGGACGTTAAACTATTATAAAAAAGTAATCATTAATTCTATAGTTTCAACAATTCAGATCTAAGCACATTGCAAATAATTATACGTTACCTGTCAGTTCATCTGCAAAAAGTTCCTTGTAACATGTTTTGCTGCTTTTGAGCATTTTGATTCTTTAAGCATAGTCTTTCTGTAGGAGTATTACTGTGAGGCACGCTTGGTACTGCAACACAACTTTACTTAATTATTTGTCCACTTTCATTTTGTCCAAATTTACATCCATTCTACATCCATTTATGATTGTATGATTTATGATAAGCATCTCATTGGAAAATATCAAATTCCTCTTCAAGTTTGTCATGTTCACCTTCATTAATCCAGGTTAGGATTTTTTCAGAAAAATAATTAAATGATGAATATGAAATATCTTTTCTGTGTGCAATATCTGCAATTCCTGCATTAGCAACTTCACGCTCATGAGCTACTTAAGCACAAACTGCAGAACACGTGCAGTATATACACAGGGTATCAGTCTCGATATTTTTGTAACATTGCTAACTTTTGTCAGTGGACGCCATTTGAGAACTAATAAACTTCATTTTACAAAACAAATACATTGAAAATAAATACTCGAAATCGCATTCATTCTGAAAGTTGGAATATCAAACAGGAAATGAATATAAACGGAAACAGAAATTTGCTACCCGGCACTAGAGTTTCTGCTGCTATCTCGACAGTTCGAACAATAGACGAAGTGACGATTTCGAAAACTTGATGCCATATGATACGCATAGAAAAAATGTTGTAATTTTTTTCTCTTGCCCTCTTTTTCTTTTTGCTGTATAAGTTTCCTTTTCCATAGAAATTTTCCATTTTCCATAATCCTCTAACTGTGGGGAAATCGGTGATAATTACGGGTAATGCGTAATGGGTTGGCACCTCTGTAAATATATCATAAAAAGAGTAGCAGCAAATGCCAGAAACCTCTTAGCCTGTCACCTCTACAAATATTCTTTGCATTTCATTCTTAACCAATTCATACACGCTCCTAAGCGTAAAACGTGAAATGACTGCCTGGAGCAGATTCCTCCCTTTACTGTACCATGCTTCATTTTTACATTCAGTACGTAGATAGTAATCAAACACACGCTTCACTTGGAGCACCGCGAGAGGGAAAATGAACAAAAGGAAGGCAGTCTTCAGATGTAAAGTTGCCACCATGGCCGTTTCCGGCTCACCCCTTTGCTGTCAATAGCCTTGCGGCCTTTTGCACTCTTAAGCTGCAGCAGCAACACTTCTTTTTCCCACTATTTTGCTGTTCTCTGTCCTTGAATTTTACAAGTGCATTTTCGAGACCAACAGGCAAGTATTTAATTTCTTGCTGAATCAGGTAATATAGGTACATTCAAAATGAGTAGCCAGATATGTTAAAACACTACATACAAACAAACAATACACACATTTCTTTATTCTTCAACGATTGATTGAAAGAAACACCAAATTTGTTAACATACGTTTAGCAGACTATCTAAAAACTGAAACACATTCCTCCGAACAAAAGTGCCTATGTAAGCAATGTTATTTCCATTTTGAAATTTACCACATTCGTTTATACTTTATTCAAAAAGATGTGCAATATTCTGATTTGCCTCGCTAACATTTGTAATTCGTACAAGGAATCCCTAGTCTGGTAAAGGAAATCCACTCCCTTCAATCATAACAATAAATTCTACACATATACAGCGTGTTCACAAAATACGATAAGACATTTTAATGTATAAACTACCATGATAGATTAAGCTGTAATAATTGGAACTCGCAATTAGGTCTCGGGTTCAAATCGCTTGGAGCCGATCATCTTGGTATTTAGTTTGTTCGAGTTTATCGCTGGTCGCTTAGGCAAGTACTGGATGGATCTTTACTTTTGACGCATTTTCCACTCTCTCATTTCATATCATTTCACTGCATTGGTTCTATTACAGGGGCGAAAACGTCATGCTGAGATGGGCTGGTGAGCTGTCATGGTGATTTGCGCTTTTTGTACAGGGCTCTGTCCCGGAGTCTGGAATAAAAGTGGAGCTTCTGAGGGGCTGGAACTCCTTGGAGGGAAGAAATCAGGATGTTTTGTTTTGAAACATGTCAGAGACCGCGTTTACGTCCGCGCAGTTTTCTCCCGCGGATTCTAGCTAACCGGTATTTTCCTAACATCCCTTTCTCCCTGAGGAGCCCACATTGGGGTCGTAGGCTCAAAAGGCCAGTTGTGAGCAAGGCAGAAGTGCCAAGGAGCCCTTCGCTTCAAACAATCCAGCCCAACCCCAAATTATGATATGAAGAACACAAAATGTATTACTTTACTATACATGGCATTTGTAGCAGAAGCTCTTCAAATTATTTTCACAATCACGTTAGGTTAGAAATATTTGATGTGGCAACCACATCTAAGCAGGCAATTATCCATGTAGATATCAAATACAGTTTCTTGAATCTCCCGTCTGAGTTCGGTTAAATTTTGTGGCAAAGGTGGAATAAAAATACTCCTTGATGCGGCCCATAGAAGGAAGCAGCATGGAGTAAAATACGATCCTGCAACATTCATCTCCCTTTGCAGCACGATTGGTCCAGTATTGAGGCAAGTTTGTGGTCGAGTAATCACGAACATATTGACAGAAAGGAGGTGGAGCTCCATCCTGTTGAAAAGTATACTTTCTAATTTTTGCGATCTGTCGGCATTAATCATAGCTCCAACATGGTTCTGTAATAGTTTCCTTAGTGAAAAATAAAGAGTTCATAAAGTTTTCGATGTGACAATGCGCAGAAAACATTCACCTTAGGCAAATCATATTCATATTCCATACTTTCATTAGGGTTCTAAGTTCCTCAAATTCCACGATTTTGCCTGTTGTTTTCCCATTTGTGTGAAATGATTGTTCGTTACTGAATATTAAACGATTCGCAAGGCCTTGCATTCTTTTCCTGTTGCAATTGGAAATAAAACTGAAAACGCAATTCTTTTTAACTGTTGACGTAGCTGCAGTAGTAGCGCTTCATACGTCAGTACATTTTATACTCTCATAGCAGGCATTTGCTCGGTGCTCTACTACTTCTTTCTGGGTGTAGAAGTTTTTGTCAGTCTTCTTTTCACTTAACGTTAAGACTGCCAGTTCTTTTCTGCGAGCACAAACAGCCAGTGCTTACAAATACCTCATTCCAGAAATAAATTGCCTTCATGCTTGTTGCCTCCTTGCCTTACTTAACACGCAATTTCCGTTGCACATCTGTAGCACTTTTCTTTTAATCAAATTCCGGCTCACAGAGAGCACCCTCCCTACCAGACTTCGCCATTTTTACAGAAATGTCAACTGTGACCAATGTTGGAAATAATAGTTTTCGCAGTAAACGTTCTTATTATGCTTTGGAAAGATAATTATTTTGTAATCTTTGGGTAATAAACCATGAAAGTGTTACCGGCACAACGCTGCAGTAAAAAGCAGCTGTTCAGTGGTTGCAGTCAGATAGTCTGTATCAGAAGTATGAGCACATAAGGGTAAATGGAAATCCTGCTGAAAAGGTTATCATGCGAAGTTCATACACAGAAGCAGAAATATATTATATACGTTGGCTAGAGTTTTGTAAAGGGAAAAAGAATAAAAGTCTTATCATTCCATTAAAGAATGCCGTGAAAATAACAATAACGGCAATGGGGAAAATTACAGAACAGTACATGTTATAGGGAAGGAGAGTGAGAAAATAAAACTCATTAACGAAACATTGCTAAATCCTGGTAATTGCCGACCACGCCCAAAGAAAAGTGAACTTGACAATTATGCAAAATGTGTCGTGCGCAGATTATTATTATTTTTTTTAATTTTTAATTTTATGAGTAGAAAAAAGAAATTCTGACGTTAAGCAAACTCCAAATTGCTGTCAAGGAAAAGATACATTATGCAAAATAATGAAAGGCATAGAATTCAAGAAATGCAAAAAATTGTGACACATATTAATGGAGCGGCCTGACATTGTTGCACGTCATGTAGCATATTTGAGAACGTTAAGAAAAATGGAAAAGTGAAAAAAAAGGCCAATTGGTTATACAGATGAAACATGGGTTCATACTCATTATTCTGTAAACAAGTGTTGGTAACATGATGAAATGAAACTTGTACATGTAAGCCAAAGTGTTGAGCAGAGGGCTATTGTTGTTCACGCTGGTTCTGAGTTGGGGCTCATCGAAGGGGCCGAGTTGATTTATGATTTTATCATTATTTCACAGATTATCTTGATGAAATGAAAATGGCGAAAATTATAATAAATAGTTAAAAATAATCTGCCGTGTTACAATGTATAAGTAAATAAGTACCAACAATGACTTCTAGAAAAGCTGATAATTTCCTAATTAAAAATAAAAATCTCACCATAGATTCACATTTAACTTAACCAGAATTAATAAAAATGGTTAAACAAAACAATCCACAACCTGTATACACAGTGGGCATGGTTTTAAAAGAACACGGATTTACTGCACTACGGCTACGACCTGATGTAAACAACACGATATGTATAACACGCGACGTAGCTAACTTCATACTTTCGGTGGCATGTCTTCCAGTCTTAGCGATTACTATCGACCTGCGAGAATAAGCACTTTACTCCTAGGCATGAAGCGTTTTTCTCTGCTGGTTTACCTTGGAGTACACATATAAAAGCTGTATTTGCCTTAACAATTTGCAAATTTGCCATATTTTAATTTTTCATTTTTTTGTGAGGAACTATGCATACTTTTTTCTAGTAGTGTATATTAATAATTTTGTATTACAAGTTCGGCAAGATATTAGCTTTGAATTAACTGTTGCTCAGCTGTCTATTTTAAACGTTTGAAGAAAAATATCTTTATAACGAAAAATATTTTAATAATTTTTGGAGAATATTTGCATAAAAACTATTAGATTTATGGATGTCATTTAAGAAAACACGTATTTATATGCTGTAGTTAATTAATTATATTAAAATTTTAAAACTTTCTAATTTTACATTCGATTATCGCCCGTACATGTTAACTGCTAAGATCAATCAGGAATCGAAGACAATTGACAAGTCAAGGCTAGGAACGCCTTAGGGGGAAAAAATGCATCAAAGAAACATATATCGTAATAACAAGATGTTCATATTTAGTAAAAAAATGTGTAACTCAACTGATATACGTAAAGCGAAATCGCATTTTTCTTAGAAGAGAGCAAAGAAACGGTAAAGTCTGTGGAAGTAGAGGTTATACAATAATCCGATTTCGTAATACCCTTCGCGATCGATAGAAGTCAGGGTGGATGAATTGCCGGGTAATTGGATCAGTGCTATATATTAAAAAGTAAAACATAAATGTACGTCGATCATGACATACGTCCTCTAATAGCTCGGTAGAAGCTTAACGTTCTTTAGCAACATAAGCAACGCAACGTGAAGCTAACAAACATTCAGCGTAATCCAGCCCTTAAAATATTTAGTTCAAACTAAGAGGAAATTCTTAACGGAATTATAAACAGTAGCTACAGAGAGTAAACACGAGCTGTTCTACTTAGAGGTATCGAGAAATAAGTGATATAATGATTTATTAATACACCATATTTTACATCCTTTGACGTAAAAACTTATCAAATTTAGGATAATGGTCAATGCTGCTGTATATACGCCCACAGCTGCCCGCAAGACATCTATATTACACTCATTCCACTCATGGCATTGTATACATGTAACCCATTTCTGTTCTAATCACAGCACGCACTGAAATTTTAGCTGTGGCGTGCCTGTTGCTCAGACCTGTCTTTGCATTAAACATTGGTGCATATGCTCATGAACAAACATGCAAGAGCCCTTCACACCACTGTTGTATAAACTTGGAGAATTTCTGTATCTTGTAAGATGCAAATTATAACAATATCTTCCCATGTTTTTAAACGGCGTGTATTTATTTCTTGATACCTGTAAGCGAAACAACGTGTGTATCAACGAACGCACACGTCTGGCATCTGCGTATGTTTTAGTAAGATAACGGTAATTAATAAAGCAACAATTACAAACCCTTTGACCTACTGTCGATCATGAAATGCTTCTGGCTTATTCGTTTCAGCGTCTTGGTTCATTTAGCTCAAACAGCCTTTACAGAAAGACACATATATTTAAAATTGTCACTAATGTGTTTTGTAATAAATGACAATATATCTCCCCCTTTCTCTTTTGTAAGCGTTTAACGTCACACAAATTGCCAAGATCTTTCGAGACAATGACTGAAATGAATGTAGATCCTGTTGTTTAGTGGTAATCATATGAGCCTCGTAGACTCAAGTTTATGGGTTCAAATCCAGCCAGGGTCAATGGGCGTAAAAATATTAAGTATGGCTTTCTTCGAAAAGAAAGTAGATTTACGGCATGTAAAAGAATCTCAAGCCAGAAAGAAGAGGCTTATGCGCAAAATTAATCGGCCATTTCACACCTTAATTGATTGACCAAAGATGTTACATTTGGATCCTAAACCCAGGATCCCGGGTTCAATTCTGGCCAGGGTCGATGGATTTTTAGGGAATACAATTTCTAAATATTGCTTCCTTTCAAGGAAAATAAATCCGTGGGTCCCATGTCGTAGATTTGCGGCACGTAAAAGAACCTCAAGCCTAAAAGAAGAGGTCTTTAGCAAATTTTATCAGCCGTTTCAAGCCCTGAAATGAATGGGACGCTGATGGCCTGAAATATTAAGAATTTACTGAAATAAACCAAACAAATAAATAAAAAAATGTTAATAATAACCAAATAACAATAGTGAAATGAATGAAAACGAAGTCTTTAGCGTCTTTATTAGGATAATCACAACTCCGAAAAAAAACCTTACCCAGACATGTCCGGATCATATATTAAACCCAGATTCGGACGTGCTGACCCACTGTGGAAGACCTAACTCCTTGGCCATTCATTGATAGGTTTTTAAAAACTAATGCCGTTTTTGTTGACCAATTGATGAGAGAAAAATTTCAGGTATTATGGTTTCATTTCTCCCTTGCGGTCTACGTTGTTGCGCATGAATTATGGATCGCTCGAGAATTTTGGACAAGTGAGCCTGCATGCCAGAAAAGAAATCATACTTTTACAACCAGAACTACGCATGGGATTTCCTGGTCACAGTTTTCACATTCCTGCGGAACTTAGAGGCAAAACAGAGGCATAAGAATTAGCCCATCGAAAACGCGAGCGATTTCGTACACTTAAAGCAATTTAATGCCAAACATTTTAAATAAATTTGGAAATACTGTCGTAAGGAGCTCTCCTCCATCATATTTTAAGGTGAAATTGTATTGTTCCGTTTATTTCGCTGTGAAATATACATACTGTGTCCGCTCTGTTTTGTTTTCGATCCTTTCATTCAGAAATGTTGGACCCATTTTCAAAAGAAATCAATTAAACTTCTTCCTGCAGGATATATACAATGAAACAAAAAAGTGAAAATGTATATGAAGATGGAGCTGAAGATGAGACATTTGCGAGAAGTTTGCAAGAAGACATGTTCAATTCCGCCTACAGCAACATGAAGGTAACAGGCGGCGAACAATACGCTGCTCTGAAAGTCTGCTTTCGTCTCAACAAATCTTCAGCTGAGGCGTATGATGAATTTGTTCTTCCCTATCGTAAAACTCGAATATGGTTTAAAATGTTCAAAGAAGGCAGGCAATATTTCAAAGGTAGGTGGACACGGAGCCAGTTTGTGCTCTAATGGCAGTAAACACTCAACGTTCGCGTGCAGGTTTGCATATAGTTGCAGATGATATTACAGGAAGATGGGGAGCCTTTTTCAAAGGTAATAACTGCTGATGAAACTTGACTACATCATTTCGATTCTGAGAGCAAACAGCAAAACTCTGTGTGGAAATACCCATCATTACCATCTCTCTCTCTCTCTGTCTGTCTCTGTCTCTGTCTCTCTCTCAGTCGGCACTGGTAGTGTAGTGGTAACCATACTTGCCTTCTAAACCCAAGGTCGTGGGTTCAAACCCGGCCAGGATCGATGGATTTTTTTCGGGCGTAAACATCCTAAGTATGGCTTCCTTCGGAAGGGAAGTAAAGCCGAGGGTCCCATGTCGTACATTTACGGCACGACAAAGAACTTTTAAGCCTCAATTAAGACGCCTCTGAGCAAAATTTGTCGGCCGTTTCACGCCCTGAATTGAAGGGGACGCTGATCACCTGAGATGTTAATGAGCGTCCGTAAATAAACCAAATCAGCAAATCTCTCTCTCTCTCTCTCTCTCTCACACACACACACAAGCACAAAATGATGACTTCTTCTGGGAAAGTAACAGTCATCTCATTTTTCAATATTCAAGGAATGGTTTACCGGCATGTCACACCTCCACACATTAAATTGAAGAAATATCTTCGAGGGAGGCATTTTCAAAAATTAGAAGCAGCGGCAAAGGCTGAGAAGGCGATTCTTTAGATACTGTCAAATATGGTTTCCAGTATGTCTTTGAAGACTGGAGGAAACGCTGAAATAGATGCATTGCATCCTCGGGGAGTTCTTTGAGACAGATTGTGTAGTATGACTATGAGTATAGGCATATTGTTAAGACACACAGACACACACACACACACAGACAGAGAGAGAGAGAGAGAGAGAGAGAGAGAAGAGCAATTACATATTTTTATAGAACAGCCTCCATATATCCACTGCGCCAAAGGGTTCCGCAAAAACCCGATATCTGATAGGAGTACTTGGCACCAAGTTGAAAAAGCTGCACTTAGCTTGCGCACCAGAATTTGAAGCGTGATAATGATATAGTAAACGTAAAGTGTGTTGCTAATGGCCAGTTATATACAGACTATTGGCACAAACGATACAGTGTAAAAGTGCTTTTCTCATTTATAAGTTATTTTGAATGTTGCCCGTTCAGTTGAGGACTAGTTTGATCTAAACATCTCTAAAGTCATGTTTCTGTAAGCTGCTTGGAAAGCAGCGATATTTGCCGTCTTAAATATGGTCCTCCTCTTCATCATAGGAATAAGATCTAATTTAAGTAGTACTTGATTTTTTTTAAGTTCATTATTCAGTATCTTGTTTTGACAATTGACCACAGGTAAGAAGCCAATTGTAACCGCTTATGAGAAAGTAGTGCGATTTTCTCTGAGCCTCTGAGCAAAATTTGTCGGCCGTTTCACGCCCTGAATAGAATGGGACACTGATGATCTCAGATGTTAAAGAGCGTCCGTAGAGAGTTGCCACTGCAGAGCTAAAAAATACCTGACAACAGAGCATTACGTAGCTGCTTTTGGACTGAGGAAAGAAGTGTTGCACTAACCTTATTCATGTTTCAATGCTCATAATAATTCGAAGGACTGTGGTTTTATAAAGACCCAACCATGCTGCTATTTCTGCTTCTTAAGTCGCCGGTCTTCCATAATTTCTCCTTCCACAAGAGCGATGTTTTCAGGAGTGAGCACCTCCAAGGGTCGACCTGCACGGTCTTCGTCTTCAATGTTTTCTGGACCTATTGCAAAAAGATTGGCCCATTCTTTTACGGTAGAATATTAAGGGGATGCTTCCCCATAGACACCGTCCAGCCGCTGCTTAATTTCATTTGGAATAAGTCCTTCTTTTGTGAATAACTTAATAACAGCTCGTAACTCCATTATGAACATGCCACAATCTTCTACACATAGCCTTCTTTATGCAAATATATCAGAACTGAACACAGCGGAGGGGAAGGTACAGCTGCATTTATTTACTTAACAGATAGGTATGACACCAGATAAGGCTTTTGTGAAGGCAACAATCCTTATCGGTGAGTCCGGAAACTTATGCACTTACACTCGTATGTTGTGCTTTTTCTTTTATTGGAGGAACTTTGATGACCCAACCTGTGTATGTAGAATTAAGGTTGTATAGTGTTTAAATGTGTTCATAACGTATCTAATGTGCAATATCTGTAACATTTAATTAACACGTAATATTATAGAAAAGTAAGGAAAAATGACGTCTTTTCCCGACCACCTTAAGACTTGGCAAGAGTCGCACAATAGAAACTAATTCCTTCAGGAATACGGCGAGCAAAGGGTTGGCCATGCTTTAGGCATGGAAATCAGCTATTTTCGCTTGGGAAGTGACAGGGGTGAATTCGCAGGTCATTGACAAAACGTGTAAAATTTGTTTGAAGTGAGCTGTTTGACGAATGGCGCAACATGTGGTCTGCCAAAATTTGTTCAGTAAAAAGGAATAAAATTCGATGATGTCAGCATTGACCTATGAGGATGGCTGGCGGAAATATCTCGCGTCGCTTTTGGGGGAAAGCGTCAGTTTTTTTTTTGAGCGTACAAGAAAGAGATTTTGCCTCAAAAGGGGATAGTCTGAAAATTCTCCGGGCCAAGATAGTGCTGCCGCGTCGCCAGGGCAGTTAGAGAAATAACTTTCTAAGTCCGAGGTAGAAGATCCGGCACTAACAAGATTCGACAATCAATAAACGTGCGAGTTCCATATAGCATCATTGTGGTGCATTAAACAACTTCATATTAGGCACCATTTGGGTGAACGCAACCAAATTTACGTGTTTGCCAAGTTTACCTTGCCAGTTGTTTCGGCGTGAGACGTGAGTTCATCTGATTATTCATGTTTGGAAGAATAAACAGCCTTAGCAATAAATCACGAGGCGTTATTTATAGTCGCATTACATACCAAAATCCCGTTCACTCAGTCCTGGCTACCTTACAGCTGCCAGAAATCAGCGGAAAGCCCTACAGAGTCTCGCGGAGGAGAAATTAGTTGATCTGCGATCGGCGGACTTAAATTAATTAACACAGCTACTATACAACCTAAATCCCACCCCCACCAACACTTCTATTACAAATTGGCGCTCACAACTTGGGGACCAACTATAACACACACCCGACCAATAAAATTTCTTCAAAATCTTGACATGGTTAAGTGCGTGAATGTGTGTGCATGTGTTGGCAGGTTGTCTATCTTCTTTTCCTCAATGTAATACATCTAAATATGACATATTTGATAGGGTAAGTTACAAACAATTCAGGAATTAACGTTTCCTTCTCTGTTAAGGAAGTATTTATCTAGCAACATACAGTATGCTATAAATTCATATAGGGCATCTTTATCCTTTCCACTGCTATCATTGAAATCTCTGGTACACAAGAGAGATCAGTGCGAAATTCAATATGTTCTATATTTTTAATAGGTTAAAAAGTATATGAAATAATCTCAGTAGTGTAGCTGTTTCATAGAAGAGTAAATACTTATGACAAGAAAAGTCTAACAAAATTAAATTTACATTTCTGACCTTCCAGTGCTAACACCCTAAATATCATTACTTGCGACTATTTGTAGGTTTTCTAGCACTTTGTTCTTTGTTCACCGCGTTTCAGTTGACATAAATTACATTTTACTGCAGTTACTCACCCTCTTTATAAATTAGGACATTCATTGTGTATCAGATACGTTCATGAAGTGTATAGTTACAAGACAGCCAAGATACAGTTTTCAATTTGGAGGAAACTTTAAAGCGAGTTTACTGCTTGAGGAACTCAAGTAGACCTCAATTTATATTACAACTGTGATTTTCTTAGTCCCATTTCGAGAAGTTTTAGAGAGGGACTAACTACGCCAACAATGTAACGAAAGAGCGGATTTTCATTCACCTACTTATATAATTACACAGTACTAATTACTGCGGAAAATAACTACGAAAAATAAAAGTTTTCCATAGACCAAGCTGTAATGACAATAGGAAGGGTGCTGCGCAGACTTCTCTTAGTTTCAGAAGTTCAATTTTCCCATGTGAAGGTAACAAGCATCCTCAAGCATTACTCAGCTTAGTCATGCTTCCTGGTTTTTCACACCCAGACACATTTTATCCAAATAGTCTTCTTTCCTGTCCACGAAGTGGCGGCAGAAGTACACAACTATGCATTTAAAGGAAGAACAGCCAAGCTTTAGGAACTGTAGAATATATAGGATAATGTGTGTAGTAGTCAGCGATATAAACATAAATATAACCAAATACTTCAGAACGATATGCGTTTTTAAAACATATTGAAGGCGTACTTTGTCCGTGTCGGGTGTTGTTTCCTGCCAAATACGCCCAAACCCTTTGCGTTCTACTTGGTCGTTTATAGTTTTGTCTGTCGGTACGTGTATTTTACGATGGTCTGAAATTTATCGTGCATTCCTTGAAATATTACGAGAATACCTATTGTCCGGAGATGGAAAACATAACAACCGAAAAAATAAAATGATGTTATATCACATAAAACAAATTTCTTGAGGGAAAATGTCTTTAAAAATTTCTGTCATACGTAAAAATCCTAAGAATGGCTTCCTTCGGAACGGAAGTAAAGCCGTGGGTCCCGTGTCGTGCATTTACGGCACGAAAAAGAGAACCTAAAGCCTGAAAGAAGAGGCCTCTGAGCAAAATTTGTCGGCCGTTTCACGCCCTGAGTTGAATGGGACGCTGATGACCTGAGATGTTAAAGAGCGTCCGTAAATAAACCAAATTAACAATAAATCCCAAGAGACAGGCGCTACTTTAAGCGGCTATGTATTTTGAAGGAAGCTATGGTTATAGATGACTTTATTTTATTTTTAAGTGAAGATTCTTACTTCTCGCTTACAGCAATCGGTAGTTAGATGGGATTATTTTGAAGAAAATAACACCAACACCGTTATAAGTATTTCTCTTCTATGCTTACAAAGTAAAAGAGGATATCATACTTGTTCATATATCTGGAAGTAGCTTCTAATTTTATCCATTGAAATTATGGGTAATACTAATCAATAATGATTTATCCTTTTATTCCTATTGTAAATAAATATCTATTATTACACACACACACGCACACACAAATGAACAAAATGTTGAACCCAGAAAAAAATTTTAGTATACAAAGGAGCTAAGCAACAATGCAGTTTTTTGCTCACCTTCTGCAACAAAAATACAGAATTGGAAGAGGACATGTGATGGAAGTGTTCGATTCTTGTTTGTTTTCAAGACGTGTCGAGAACTAAGTAAAGTATTTAAGTGGTTCTTCGCGAGAGCATTTTGCAACGGAACTAATGCATCTCTTGCTTTTCGCTTGTTGTGCAAACTTGTTCCATAAATCCACAATCAAACAGTTAAATATGTTTATTAATTTATACAAAAACTGCTTAGTCACGTATTCTAACAAAAGAAGAAGAAAAAGAAAAGTAAGAAATTGCAGAATATAGTTAATTAACCTGGAAATTGGCATTGTTAACCATGCCTGTGGGTATCAACGCTAGCATTTTAAGGACAACATGTATGTAAATTTAAAACCATAACAAAAAACCATCTTATAACTTCATTTATTGAAATACATTTTTACCCTTTTAATGGCTGTCTGAAAGTGATTATACGAACTCATGCTGCCTTTAGAAGTCAATGCAGGAATGCGCCCAATTTAAATATTATTCATTTGTGCTTTCATTGTACAGCTTTTGACCCCCCCCCTGAATTGATGTATCACTTTATTTTCTTCAAAAAATGTGTAAATACCACTTCTTAAGACTTGATGTTAGCGTATGAGCATAATTAGCCAGTTTAGTCATTCTCTCTCATTACACACCCAATTAAAATGGACATCATACCTAATTTGGAAATGATATAATATACTTTGGCGGTCTCTTAAAGTACCGACAGGCGCAAGCACCTCTTCGGACTATGCTGTACGCAGATTCTTCTTACAGCAATAAAACATGAAACTCGAAAGCATAATGGAGCATAAAATTGGATACATTTGCGAATATAGCCCAATAACTTTGTGGCGTTGTTACTTCGGATGATTTCTTAATTTTCATGATATTTGTGTTTTTTTTTATTTTATTTACGGACGCTCTTTAACATCTCAGGTCATCAGTGCCCCATTCTATTCAGGGCGTGAAACGGCCGACAAATTTTGCTCAGAGGCCTCTCTTTCAGGCTTGAGGTTCTTTTTCGTGCCGTAAATGTACGACACGGGACCCACGGCTTTACTTCCCTTCCGAAGGAAGCCATACTTAGGATTTTTACGCCCAGAAAAAATCCATCGATCCTGGCCGGGTTCGAACCCGCGATCTTGGGTTTAGGAGGCAAGTATGGTAACCACTACACCACCAAGACCGACTTGAGAAATTTAGAAGAACTGATGTAACAGTTACAAACACCTGTGAAAACCCAAGGGATTCAGCTTTTCCAAGTACAAATACGTTATTTAGGTACAATGAGTTCTATCCGCCGAATTTCTTGCAAACTACCTAAAATACGAGTACTTGGCGTTATTCCCCCAAAACATCTTTTTTCATTGAGTCTTTTAGCATTTTTATGCAAGTAATGGCCAATACTCTACTTACAATATGAACTTTTGAAGAAAACTAAGATGAGGGAAAATAATAGATTTTCGTATTTCATGATTTTTACTTTCCTATCAGTATAGTATTAACAAAACCAAGGTTGTAACCTAAAATTAGACCAACAAATTTTGGGATAGGGTATTATCGTTTTTAAAGTACTTTTGATTGAGGAACCCATGGGATACGACGTTTTCCTTCTTAGTTTAATAAGGTTAGTCATTATTTTGGATGATTTTACAGGAAGAGGTTGGCGTAATCCGGTATGTGAAAATTAATAAATAAAACTAATGGTAATTAATATAGTATTCATTATACCCAAGAATACACGATGACAGAAACAAAAACTAAAGACAATTGAAGTGTTAAATTAATATTCTGAAACAAATAAGTATATCATTCTGAACTCAAAGCAGATGCTCGAACACACAACCTTTCACTTCAAGACAAAGAGCGGATCGAAGTGTGATACTCTCTCAAAGACACCAGGCATGTCTCTGATTTCACCAGTTGCGCTAGCTATTGATGCTACAACATCTTCTAAGGAATCAACAGGAGTTTCACAAACAAGGGACTTCTTGTTTCCCCAAAAGAAGAAATAAAGAGGATTAAGGTCAGGCCGGCACGAGGGCCAAGCAACTGGCTCACCCCGACCTATCCAGTGATTGCCGTATGTATCCATTAGATGGATGCCTCTTCATGAACTTCTGGTGTTGAGAGGAGTAGTCTCCCGTAATTAGGCAGAATTTATCTTTAAAAAAGTCCACTAATAGTTGGCGCCACAAAATATATGACCCTATCAGAAATTAATTCACAACGCCTACACTGACACCAAAAGTGAACCGATGGGACCGCAAAAATGTGATATGGAGTTTTTTCAAAGGCTCAAAATTGTCAATTGTGAGAATTAAACAATCTTTCAAGTGTAAAACATGCTTCATTCGTGATCATCATATGTGTTAAAAAGTTTTGTCGCTGCTCAGTTTGGTGCTAATACAGTGTACAAAATTATCGTCGTAATGGGTACTTACCTCACATAGTAGCATAGACCTTTTGAAAATGAAACATATGTAACAGCTGTTCCTGCAGAATTCTATTGACCGTGGAGCGACTAAGTTCAATTACTGTCGAGCTATAGCGCGAACACTCAGAACGATTATCCTCCTGCTTCCTCGACCGCAGGAGTTCATTCAGATCGCCTCTTTCCTTGACCTTCCGCTCGTCTATCTAATTCGCCCAGTTCAGCGCCAACAAAGGTAGTGTGATGTGGCAGCTGTTCTCGAGACTCTGAGTCGCACGACCAAAACCGTCGCTCTATATGCATGTCCGTCAAATCATTCTGTCGATAATGCAGAAGTGAACAACTGAGTTTCGACCCAATGGTAGACCGATACTGAAAACAAATAAGCCACTACACTGTCATAACACTGAGTTTAGGGATTAAACAAATGAGGAAGAAGCACGACACCGAGTTCATGTAAACAAACGAATGCAAGCACGATAGAACTGAAGGAATAATCAAATTGGAAGTAAGCATGATACTGAGCTGAAGAAGTAAACAAATTACGGGAAAGCAGTAAAATCTTGTTGCACAGAAGCGAAACATCGCAGTCCATGGTTTCCTTAAAAAAACACGTGCTTTAAATAGCGTATCTAGCATATCTCAAATTTGTCGGTCATATTTTAGGACATCCTGTCCAAGCATATGTAACATTTATAACCTTACGCTCTAAAAAGCACGAGAAGTCGGGGAACATCCACATATCGGAGCTCCTTTTCCTTTTTACTTCTGAGCATCGAAAATATCTATTTTCGCATTGTGCCATCTGTTATAAGATTATTTTGCCATATGGGAACGATAACTGATCTCATTCAAAATATTCTATTTTATTCATAATAACCATAGCATTTGGTTCATATAATCAATATCTCAAAATTTATCATAGTTACCGAATATTATATGAACCGTAATAAACTTTCCCTCTACTTCCGTTCATTTAATTTTCAATACAGCACACTGGCCAAAAGTTCACCAATTAATATGTTAGTTTCAATAGAGTCTATAAAGTTCATCTGGAAAATGAAGTTCAACCAAATGGAAATGTAGAACAGAATAACGGTGTTAAAATGCAAAGATTTTGTGTGTTTTTACATTTAATTACTTAGACGGTGAAGGTTGGTAACATGTTACATATTCTAACCACTATGAATTTAATCTAAGAATTAATATGTCTTAAAAACGAATTTCTGTTCGTATATTCCAAGCGTTCTGCAGTCAATGTGACATTTGACTGTGAAATAATTTGTTAATATCGTGATTATACTTTCAATAATCCTGTACTTTAATTTCAAGAGTTCAGATGTTTTCTAAACTAAAACACAAAATTTGGAATATATATATAAAAATCACTGGTAAAAGTGAATGATTAACTTGAATACCCAAATTCACCAATGTAATTCATGAATAGAAATTATAATGGGTCAGCCAATTTAATTCGCAACCTTCCGAATGCAATCAACTATTGTGTGTTTCTGACAAGTCTACCATTTTTTCTGTTATATCCTCAAGAAAAGACCTGTTACAATATTTGGAAGCCGTAGGTGCATTATAGATACTCAAAATTAAAAGTTCTAGCCCTTCTATAACTAAATAGCAGCAAAGTACATCGACTTCCTTGACATACCTCCTAACTGGTTTCTTAATTAATATTGATAATCCCCATGGCTATCTTCCCCTCATCCCTCTAAGGCTACTACTGATATTAAAACAGTGTAAGTTCATATGATCTAACTTATCGTTAGGACCAAACCATGTGTCTGACAGACATAATATATCATATGCATATACAAAACTTAAGAAGCCTGCCAGAAGTATTACTAATTTTTCTACTCAGGCGCTTCATATTCCAACAGCCTATCGTGAGGGGGGTTTCTACCTGTTAATTGCTCCTGCCACTTCTTTGCCCACCTGTTCCTGCTACTGCAAGCCGCTGCGAAGACCTCCCGGAAGCAGTCATATCTCCCCTACTCTGCTGTTTGTTGGCCGCTGAGCCTTTCATACAGGCATGCTGCAGGAGTATTATTATAAGATGCACGTTAAAAACACATTAGTGCAGCAAGAAGAGAGGGGTGAAAATTTTAACGCAGTAATTAACTCCTATTTGTCTAATTCCTTTAATGCCTCATGCGTTAGCTCTTTTTAGGTACCATAGGAAAGTTTAGTGTGCAAAAAGAAAATGGTGCTATATAAAAATCCTTTAGTGACCATATAAAATTCATTGCTGTGAGATCTTGGCTAAATATTTATAGGAATAGACCTGCTCCGTAAATTCCTCATTTTGTATTAATGAATGCAACAGATACTCGTTATGCAATGCGAGTAAGGAGAGAAGGGAGTAAGAGTTACTATTTAATCAGAAGTTAACTATAACCCTCTAACAATTAACTTACCTCTGGCTCACCACAGATGAAAATGTAATCGTGCACAAATATTTGAAAGTATAAAGATTGAAGTAGTTAACGCCCCGGATTAAGCGGCTGTGAACGATGTCACCAGATGGAGCTAGTGTCGCTATTGTAGCGTTTGTCCTCAGCATGTTTACAAAATTTGACAGTAGACATGTAGCGCTAGGATTATCATTAAGCCGTCGGATTATTCTGGGATTAGATTACGATCATCATTAATCGAAATTTATCAATCCATGACTAATATACATTAACTAATTAAACGTATAATAATAATGAGGTTGGCCAAAAATGTGCAATAAGTATGGGGTGGAAAATTGTGAACTTATTATGTGCGATGTGGTGGCCAAATAAGGAACTAAAAAGAATGTGCGATGAATATGGGTTTCGTGGCAAAGCTGTGAACTAAGCATTTTTTGATTGATTTATTTATGGACGCTCTTTAACATCTCAGGTCATCAACGTCCCATTTAACTCAGGATTCAACTCAGGGCGTGAAACGGCCGACTAATTTTGCTCAGAGGCCTCTCTTTCAGGCTTGAAGTTCTTTTTCGTGCCGTAAATGTACGACACGGGACCCACGGCTTACTTCCCTTCCGAAGGAAGCCAAACTTAGGATTTTACGCCCGAAAAAATCCATGTCCTGGCCGGGTTCGCCCCCCGCGATCTTGGGGTGAACTAAGCATGAGTGCGATTCAGGAAAATGGTGGAGAAGCACTTGGTGCGAGCGACTTTAATGCAGTAGACTTAATTTATAACGCGCCGTGATCTATGTTATTGGGGGCACACAAGGCATTTTTTCAGTTCACCGTAGCGCATATCATGGGGCACCTCGCAAACAAGATAAGGTATTGTGACACTCTGGTGCACTTTATGCGATGTGAAGACTTTTTAATGGTGTTTAACGCCGTTTTTACTACTGAGGCAACACACTGATGATACACAAGATGAAATATATTCGGAAGATTTTTTAAGAAGGAAACGTTCCATGCCTAAGTTTAGGGTACACACCAGCCATTTGCCATTTAAAACTGAGGAAATCCTGGAAAAAACCTCATTCAGGGAGGACGGCGCAGGCGGGATTCGAACCCCAGGCCTTCCGCTCACGAGTCCGCGCCTTAACGACCTCGGCTACCCGTGGCTCTTACGATGTGAAGACGTTACCGGTCTATGTTTTCTTATGCCTATTTGAGGAACGTGTTACTAAAATATAATTAAAAAACTAACTTTTATCTAATATTTAATTGGAGCAGACCAATCTATAGTTGGATTTTTACGTAGACTCTGAAATAATTACACAAAACCTTATCGAAATTCATGACGAAATGCTTTCATATTTTGTTTCGGTCTTCAAACTAAATATATTTTATTTAGGTGACCTATCTTAGATACATAATTGGATATATATATATATTCTTAATACTATTTTGTGATAGTACATTTATTTTATTTAATACCATAATATGAAAAAATGGAACTTTTCAACGATAAAATTAGAGTGAAAGAAGATGATAAAGGAAATGTAGAATGCAATATGCGATAAGATTCAACAATATACATAATTATATTTTGTTTACTAACGGAGTAGTATTAATCGTAATCGTAATGCTCATTTAGGATAACATATTTATTTAATTTAATGTTATATTGAGAAGAAAGACATAAGAGTGGAAATGCCTATGTCCCCAATATGCCACTAGAAATGTCGTTTGCTGCTTATAAACGAGGAGGAAGTCGCGACCTTTTCATTTTCAACCAAACACATTTTAATTGGGCGAGTGAACTGAAATACATAATTGGATCTGTGTGTATACATATATACACACACATGGTTTCCATCGAGCAACATATAGTACAAGTTCTAAGATGCTTGATAGATTAAGCAGAAGCAATCGTATAGGCATTCGACGGACACCTAATGCCTGAACATTTGTTAAGGACGTTGTCGCGCTCCGTCGAGGCTACGTCAACTTTTATTATACGTCTAGAGAGGGGATCAATGGCAGTTCAATTCGTACAGCAGGTGGAGGTACAGTTCCTACCGAACTGTTACGCCTTACAACCATCGAATTGCATCATCAAAGATTAAAATAATTTATGGGAGTAACTATAAATAGGAAATGCAGTGCGGCTATACGTGTTTGCAGAACATCGTAATGGACTGTGTATTCTAGTCAGTACACGAGAACACAGGGCCCGAAAATCCACGACAAAGGACACAGAGGTCTCCATCTCCACCCGAACTATACCAAGGCTAACGACACCTGAGGAACCTCGTGTCAAGTTAGGGGTCGGGGGGCCGCTATTATGGAGACCCTCACAAGACCCGGATCCACATACTAAAAATACCAATGTATTTGAATATTAGTATCAAAATTATAACTATACTGCGTTTTATCAATATGCCAATAAAATATGTGGTGAAGAACATAGCACTGAGCGAACCACAAGTGCGAGAACACAGTAAACAACTTTTTATTATTTATTTATTATTCACAATTACAGTTGTTAGTTATAGTTGTTTCATGTAATACGTGAATGAAATCCTTTTTATTTTAAAATTGTACTGTTTTCACACTAATGACATATGGTTTTATACTGGAAAAACATTCTCCACTCAGTGACGTCACAAAATATTTTTATGTCGACTGTGTAGTAGTTTACCGAGGGACAAAGTAATATTTCACAATTATTGAACGACTTAAAGCACTTAATTTCTATTCCAAACATAGTTTTGAATGAATTATTAATTTACAATCAATTGCACAAAATCATATTCATTTTATTCGTAAATAACTGAATTAGGTATTAATTCGGAACAAAATACCTGGGATTACGTCGACCTGCATTGATTTAATATATACATTTTGTACAATCCAATACATAGTAAATTACTATTACTATTGCCTTTTGTAACCTCTAACATAAACCTGGAATTCTTTGGTTCGATCTCTTGTATAGATATGTTCTTTAATTATGCTCTTCAAAATTCTTTATTTCTTTATATAAATCAAATATAATTTTAAAAATATGGCGCATTAAATTACTATTTCCAATGAAAAAGCAATGGCTCTGACAGCTTGCTAATCCATATTGGTTTAACCTTGTTCTACGTGTGTATGACCATAAATATAACCTTCTACTTTCTAACTACTAACTATTAACTTATGTGAACAGATAAACAACTTTTGGAATGTGTCGCTTATTTTCAGTCGTTTTTTCGAACTTAATGCATCTTTTTCAACACTTTTCGTTACTGAAAGCCGATTGCATTTCGTTAGAGGTTCTAATAAACTTATATTTTTATTTCTCAGCTACATTAAAGACGGAATGTGTGGTGGTTGAATGGCAATATAGTAAATGCCCCCTGATAAAGCAAATTCAGTTCTAATGGTAAATACCACTGATAAATAACCAAAAGTTATATACAAACCAAATACATTAAAAATATGAGTATAAAAGTGATTGCTAAGTAATAGCATTTTTATTTTCTGATTCATGTTTCTGTGCGTTAAAGTTACATTTTTAGATTTCAATTATTAGTTTTTTGTTTATAAATGTAAACTGACAGTGAACGTATTTTTGTTGTAAACTTCCATCTTTTTAATTATTTATTTTTTTGCCCTCTATCAATGAAGTCGTAGGACGGAGGTAGAGGATGCAGAGGTCACCGCGGCAGGCCAAGGCTTCACCCTGTGCTGTAGCGCTAAATGAGATGATTTTTTGCAATACTATTTGCTTTTTTAAAACCTTATACAGTTTTGCCTATTGTAAAACAATTTTTATTTATAAATGTACATAAAATAGTGAAAATGTTTTTGGTTACAACGTAAGATCTTTTAGTGCAACACAATTTCTTTTTGTCACAGTTAAATTTTGTAGAGTTTTTTGTCTGTTAAATGTTAGTATTTTGTTTCTAATATCAATTTAATTTATAAATGCAAATTAAATAATGAAATTAATTTTTATTTGGTTGCAAATAATATTTTTGCACAATATAACTTACATATTGTAAATGATTTGTTTTAGCAAACAGATATATCTTATTCCCCAACGTCATTGAGAAATCTTCTTTATTTGCATACTTAAATATTGTAGATGATTCATTTTACCATTTAGGTATATTGAATTTGCAATGACAATGTTATTCAGATGTAAGCCTGAAAGAAGAGACCTCTGAGCAAAATTTGTCAGCCGTTTCACGCCCTGAATTGAATGGGACAATGATGACATAAGATGTTAAAGAGCGTCCATAAATAAACCAAAAATAATTGAGATGCTGTTCAGTGCGTATTTCCATCATCACGTAGTTGGAGTTTTCATCCCCTTGGAGTTATGCAAAACACCTTATTATCAGTAGTCACGTGTGACTTCATTTCATCTCGCAACTGTTTGCAAATACCTACCTGTCAGTGTGGTGTATATATCTAGTCAGGCGAAACATTGCAGTTTTCAGCTGAGAGCGCTCGTATGCTTACGCTTAAATTGCGAAGAAATCTGGAACTCCAGTCTCGAACTCCTCAGTGCTGAACGTTGCTCAATGCTACGGCCTGACGGCATACGCTCGCCTCCATTTCGTAAATATAAATTGATAGGATATTGTGTGCAAATAAGTAAGCGGGTATATCATTGTAATGGTGACTAATTCTCTTTGACTGCAGCAGGGAGAATATCGTAAACATAAATTTATAGCGGATAATGTGCGTGGTATTATGTTAGCGAGTATGTCATTGTAATGGTGCCATCTCCTCTAACTTCAGCAGAAAAAAAAAATGTAATACGTGAGAATTCGAACGAGTACGACGCTCTAACCATATGAGCTAACACGCTATTGCACTTGAATGCCTTATTAGCTCCGTATATCTGTGGAAGTAACACTAGCTGCGTGGTGAGTCAACTTTGAGTGTAAGGTACATCAACTGTAATAAAATATAATTAATTACCAACACCATTACTGAAATTACTATTCTGTGACATATATATTGTGTGTATATATATATATATAATATAAAATAAAAATGAAGTAACACTATTAACAATGTAACAAATTAACAGTAATTATAATAGTAGAAAAGCATAAAACACTAAGAAAAAGGCACACTTGTGATCGCTATATATAAGTACCTTATTGTCACTTGTCTTCTTGCCATAGAAGGACTCCACGAGTCCGAAATTTAGCGAACTCAAGTGTGACTTTTTCTTAGTGTTTTATCCTTTTCTACTATTATAATTACTGTTAATTTGTTACATTGTTAATAGTGTTACTTTATTTTTACTTTTCTTTTATATTATTTATATTATATATACATTCAATATATATATATATATATATATATATATATATATATATATATAAGTAATTTAATCCAGAAGTGTCTGTATGCCCGATGCAGCGGTGTCAATTTCATTTGCAGTATCTGTTGAACTGCCTTTTTCTGCTACCTTCCTTGT
The DNA here is from genome assembly GCA_030762175.1 of Metallyticus violacea. Lineage (NCBI taxonomy): Eukaryota > Metazoa > Arthropoda > Insecta > Mantodea > Metallyticidae > Metallyticus > Metallyticus violacea. The sequence continues at coordinate 327,674,848 of CM060846.1, forward strand.
AATAATTCATTTCATCTTCATCATACTGTTCATTACTATTCACAAAACTTAGTTTATACAATCCTTTCAATTTCCATTAACGCGTCACGATGCCAACAACATTGCTCAATGTGTTTAACAGATTGGCAGATAACATTTTATCTTCTTCTCTGCTGATTTCCCTTATTGCTTGTGCAATAATTCGTTTCAAAACTGGCAGGGAAACGGAACCAACATATTTACATGTTATTTTTGTTTCGCCAAATTTCAAACCAATTGGAATGAATTTAGGCCTCAGGCGAGGATTACATTTTCTATAGGAACCTGTGAGATACCATTACAGTAAACGATTGACGCTATCCTACAGGGAACGTTCCTTTAACTCATAGCTGCACCAGATTTCGTTCCCCTGTTTCTATAAGCACTCACAAGTCAAAGCAACAGAGCTTCTTTCTCGCTCGGCTCTGTACGATCGTTATGTGGACTAACAAGACACGCGTTTTCCAAATTTATTTTAATGGGACTATTTTTAAGCGAGTTCTTCTTAATTAAATCCAGAGAGAGACAGAGAGTAATCAGATGGTATTTTTAGTTTTTGTCGTTTCCGTGGGTACATTATTTAAATAAGAATTAACTGATTTGTGTCCCTGTTCAAATGTTATAAAATAAGCACATAAATAGTTATTTTAATACAATGTGTGCTATCAGTTATAATATAAACTTTTGAAACGTGTAGCACGTCTTTTTGGGTTTATTTCCTTAAAAATTGCTAATTTTACAAATAAAAAATAAATTTAATTCACTTAAACATGCTAATTAATAGGCTTAAAGGAAAGAGGCATTTACATAATATATGCATTAATATTCTTTATATAATTATTTTTCAAGGCATACTAACTTTTAAGGTTCCTTGGAGCTCGATTTCATGTCGATTGGCCCGTATTGTGCCTTCACGAATTAGTTTCACTGCTGGTCCTTGTAATATTAAAATAATTTTTTTTAAAGTTTTGCCGGCGTCAATTTTGATTTAAGGATTCAATATAATAATTCTTCTTCCCAGACAACAGAGCAAGAAAATAGGTTAATAGCATGGTATGAATTAGAAATTAAGAATAACTCACAATCGTTACAAAAACAGATAGCTTACTCTTAAGATAACACAGCTATAATTTCTATGCTCTTAATCCCTATTCCACACTAAGTAATAAAACGCAGAATACAATCTAAACTAGGTTAATAAATTTAAGATCATGCAGTACAACAAAAACAAAAAGAAGAGAGATAACGAAAACCATTGTTAACAGATAAAACTATTTAAATGATGCTATTTTTAAGAGGATGTACGACCGTAAATTCTGAGACAGCCAGGAAAGTTTAAAATGCCCGAAGATATCGCTTTATATACAACGCCCAAACAGGTAAATTTGATCCAAGCCGCAAATATGTTCTGTTCTGGGATACATTTTTTTAAAATTCTTATATAATTTTATCAGAAATATAATTAAATTACAAATCACACACATTGACAACGTTGATGGATGATTATTTCAAAAACATAAATGAATAAAGCAAATTTCCTTTCTGCTAGAAAAAAAAATTCTAAATTTAAACATACATTTTATATGCACAAAGCTGTGAAATATGAATAAAACTACTGATACTCTTGTCATGATAAGTATTTGACACATGTATTTCAACTTCTTAATGCAACTCTCATAAACAATTTTCTTATAAAGCTGCCAGTTTTATTTTTGTTATACAAAATTGTTTCATTTCACATTGCCGACGTTCTGGTTGATTTTCATTATAATAATAGCTGAAGCGCGCCAAATGTGCAGGTTGAGGTTGTGTTGTTATGCTGATTTGGGTATTCAGTTGTTGACTTTGTTCTGTTATATATTTCAATGTGATAACGTATGCATTTTCTTCTCTTGTATAATTCCCATGAGTATGTACCCACAGTCCGGAAAGGTTTTATTTGTACATAACATGGAGATAGCCCATGTACTGCCAATTTTGTGATAGGTTCCTCATTTGCAAATTTGTCGCAGTTCAGTTTCTGCCGATTATTACTCCCATTCCTTAGAGCTCTGGCAATACTCCTGTCATTTCCCCCTAATTTTCTTAGTATACATTCTGCCGACGTTGTGAATGGCAGAAGAAAGCTCGCTCTCGCCAACAAGTACACTAGTGGTGATATTTTTGTTTTTGCTACGCCTACGACTCTCTAGTTGATTGCTGATTTGATTAATTTACGGACGCTCCTTAACATCTCATGTAATCAGCGTCACATTTAATTCAGGGCATAAAAACGCCGGTAAATTTTGCTTAGAGGCCTCTTCCTTCATCCTTGAGTTTCTTTTACGTGCCGTAAATCCATGAACACATGACTTTACTTCCCTTCCGAAGGACGCCATTCTTTAGACTTTACATGGCGCTTTCGATGCACAGTGTTTCCACTCTTTCCATTTCGGTTAGGTTCTTTTCTGTGAGAAGGGCTCACACGATTTCTAGGCCATATGTTACAAATGGTTCTATTTGTACGTGTAAGTGCTGCATTGCTGTTTCTACTGCAAGGGTTTGTATATTTTTTATTTCATTTATTGCCACTATGGCATGAACAGCCCTTTCTGCCACGTGTTTAGCAATGGGTGTAACTTATTCCAAGTTATTGTAAACGGTGTGTTAAATTCGATCTTTTGCCTATTCAGGATGATTTCGGTAGAGATGGGGGTTACACCCATATCTGAATATTTTAGTTTCTGTGTGTTTATACAAACATTGTGGTTTTGGCAACACTTTCTCATTAAGTCTATGGCAGACTGCTGTTTTTTCAGTTGTGTTGATCCATCAACATAGGCATATTTTTTATTTCTTCCCTACTTCATTCATTATTTTAAGACTTCAATAACCATAATGAAGAGGGGGGATATGGAAAGGGGGTGTAATTAAAGGGAAGGTAGGCTCAAGAGTAAGGATTCCATTCATGTCTATGTGTTTGTATTTAAATTATTAATAGAAAACTTAAATACATTGAAGTATTTGTTTATTTGTATGTGTACATGTAGATTTGTGAGTATGTATGGATGTATATATGTATGTACTATGTATATGACCCTTTTGATTGCTATAAGGACGACATTAGCATGTACGGCCCTAAGGCCCATGCGACAGCTGTATTTATTTGTGCATCCTAAATCGTACAATAAAACGTCCTTTACTACTACTACTACTACTACTACTACTACTACTACTACTACTACTACTACTACTACTACTACTACTTCTTCTTCTTCTTCTTCAACCACCATGATGAACAGCAACGGACTTACAAGGTAGAACGCCATTTGTATGTAGTATAGATTCCCAAGAGGATTTCATCTGTTACTCGTATATAAGTATTGATTTGGTAATATTCGTTCAAAAGTTTTCTTTTCCCAATGTGTTCTCAATCATGTTGGTTACTAGATATCTATCTATAAGATCCAAAGCCTTTGTGAAGTCTACGAAAACTGCAATGCTTTTTTATTTTCACTATCGGAATCAGGTGAATCCCTTCGGGAACTGCCTTTTGTTTTCGTTTAATATTTTCTCCTGTGATTGATCTGAATATTACAACTGCATTTACAGTGGTCCAGTTAAGGATACTGTGAAAAGTACGGACCGGGCACCTTCTAGATGACGCCTTTACGGTAAATTCTCCAGCCATCTTTTCTACACCATACTTAGTTGCAAGTAGTAGCCGATTGTTTCCAGAATTTTCTTCTCATTTGTGCTGGTATTGGCTGTGGAACCAACGCATCTCATTGCTAATAAATATTTACCCTTTTTCCCTTGATATGCCGTTAGAATGGTGATAGAATGCATTAGAGTTTTCTATGATTTGATAAGGAAGAAACATCGTTTACCATATCAAGAACGTTAGTCGACTCTCAGCTCAGTTTTTAAAGCTTGATTTAAGGATGCGAAGTAGTTGTCTATTAATCCAATATGGTTCCATTATTTTTATCATAACATAATCAGACAACGCCCATTACCAGGTGGAGCAAAGTCTTTGCCAAGGAAAGAGACACCATTTGCAATAAACTTTGTATCAACATCTTTAGGAAAACAGAACTTTTAAATATGAAATCAATAGTACAAAACTGATATTCAATCCAACAATAAAGTTATTACAACACTTAAAGAATGTAATATAAATAATGGAATGTAACATGTTTCCACGTACTTGGAAGTTCTAAAGAAAATATTTTAAATTCCATGGAAACTTCAAATTAATTTACAGCTATTTATAGTATTTCATGGTAAGGAGGAATTTTGAACAATAAAGAAAGAAAAGAAGAGAAAGAGAGAGAAACCGAACCTCAAACTACTAGCGGCTTTAACCAGCGTTTTCAGGATGAGATAAAAGAGTGAATCAGAAACTATCGCTAAGAGAAAACATTAGAATGTTCATTATCAGTTTTCGATCATTCTTGTGAACTTAATTTACTGCATTTTATGTTTGCACTTAAATATATATTGGCATATTTTATTATTATTCTCAGTAACACAGAATTCCGACAAGCCTAAAACGTACCTTCATGGAAATGCTTTCTTACCAACTACCACTTTTTAATTCGTGCCTTTTTTCTTTCTTTCTTGTCTCCTTTCCTTCCTTCCCCCTTTTTTCTATACTTCCCCCTCTATTTATTCTTTTCCTTCTTTTATTCTCTCACTCTTTCATTATTTACCTTCTCTCTCTGTTTTGCTTTTATCGTTATTAAGCAACAATAATTACGCCATGCAGATGCTGGCACTCAACACTGTTGGCCTGACGCTTTATTCCCCACAGATTTAGAAGTGCACATATCCATGCCAGCCTCCACCAAATTTAAAATGGAAAAGCCGTCGAGACGCGTGGCATGTCTCATTTCTCGAGTGAAATAGTCTGCATTCACAATGCACGTGTTCTTCAAGCGCTTTCATAATTTCGACAGCGAACGTTTGTTTTCACGCGCCACTGTTCTTTGTTGTGACTTGTGCCCCATAATACAGGACGCAGCAGGAAAGCTTTGCAGAATTTTAAAAACGAGACAACATTTTTACTTCAAAGACAGCAGTAATTTATATAAGCACACAAAGGTCAAACACATCTTTTATGTTCACGCTGAAATCGTGAAATAACCGCAGCTCATTTATTTACAGAATTTCTTTTCAGCAAACATTTGAATTTATGATAATTTCCTTTGAAAGTTGCAAAATAACACTTTTATATCATCTGTTTGCAACAAATAACGACCAGTTTGGTTAGAAAGAGTATTTAAGTTCTGATTATTTGCTAGATAATACAAAAAGCCTGCTTGACGTTCTGGTTTCTTTACATACACGACGGCTACAACAAAGGAATGAGATTTTAACAGCGATGCTCCAGTGCCACTATCTCGTCTATGAAAGATGTACAAAATACTCCTCTAGAGCTGAAATCCACTCTTGATTCATCAATAGAGTACGCTTTGCGTTTTGGGAACATATAGAACTCAAATGAAACCATATCTAGGGAACAGGATAGACGTTCAACAATTTATACTTCAAATTGACCAGTTTTCCTATCGCCATAACATTTTTGTGAGCAAATGCATTGTCTTCATGAAAAATAATTTTCCTTTTACAAACACGATTTTTTCTCAAAGATTTTCCCCGCATTTATTTGGTTTACAAGAATGAAATAATATTCTTAGGTTGTGGTTTACCTACTGAAAATCAGTAAAAGTTCTTTGGCTTCCAAAAAGATCGGTGCCATAAATATTCTTGCAGATGGAACAGAATTTTTATTTTTTTCTTCGGCACTGAACAACCAACCGGCTTCTCTTCAGTTTGAGTGCTTTTTCGATTCCGTTGTCTGTTTGTGGGTCAAGTCTCAAAGATAGTTATAAGTTGACGCATGTTGCTGTTAAAACGCATCTAACGATGTTGTTAAAACTATGCGATTTTGATCTGCTGTTATCAAGCTGGGCATCCGTCTCTTGGAAAGTTTTTTCATGTGCAAATTTGCATGTAAAATATGATCTACAGGTTATTTTTAAATGCCTTAGAGTCTCAGCAATTTGACGCACTTTAACTCGCCGGTCTTCTAATATTCTGTCATGTATTTGCGATTATTGCCATTTCGGTTGTCCTGAACATGGCTCATGTTCTATTTTTTAATCGTTAGAAAAGAAGAATGTTCTTCAAATCTTTATAAACTTGGTACGAATTTTCTTTGGTATGAAACAATCTTTTACAAACAGCTTTATTACTGCACAATACTCAATTTTGTGCTTGTTATGGAATGCTCACAATAAACATGCTTTAGAAAGCTGTATAAAACAAGCTATTTGAAACGTTGATTCCATATATAAAATGAATGCTTAAGACAGATGTAACAAGGGGGGGGGGGACAACTTACCAATTGAATTACCCCTATTGTCGAGGCTGAGACCTTTTCAGACCACTCTCGTAAACAGAATGTCGTTGTGAAACCACTAGAGTGCAAAAGGATATTTATCTTAATTGAAAGCTATTTTCTAAGGAAAATACTGAAGTATAGAGCTTATTCACAGTAAGTGAATACCAAAACATATTTACGATGAAGCAAAGCATCCTCCTTCATTTGATCACAACAGATTTCATGTTTTTATTTAAGGACAAGATTCAGAATTTAAAGCATACGAAATGGTATAATAAGCTTACTAGTTCTCATTTACGGTGCTCCAAAAATTACCCCAAATGTTGACAATGTAAATGTATTTCTGAAATATTATATTGCATATGTCTGATCAGCTGTTTAACATTTATGATATTGTACAGACAGAACACTAATGTAAATATATTTGTTATTTTTTATACTTGTAAAACTTTTGACAGCCAGAAAATAACTAAATAATATTCTGTATTCATTTTTCTTTAAATTTGGTATTTTTATTTACATTGGGTTTTTGTATTCGTATTCTCAATTAGATTTAATAATTATAAAGAATTTATTGTGTACTTTGCCATTATAGTTTAATATATTTAAAAACCGAAGCACCTTTGTAAGCAAACCCAATAAAATATATTTCGATGTTATTTTAAACTATTCTTTTTATGAATTATATTGTTTACTGGATACAAGATTTAGCAGAAGGCTTTTATCAAGTTTTTTCTTTCACAGAAAAAAGTATCTGTCGTTGTATATTAATTTATATATTAGAAATCCGTTTGGCAAGCCATAATAAGCCTTTTCGTCGCTGTGTGCAATTCGACTTTTTCTTCTGCAACTACCAAATTTTCCACCTTCGAGCAGAGAATATAGCATAATCTGTACATATTTTCAGATGTTTCATTTCGGAAGTAAATAAGCACAAATCGTTTCTTCTGCAAATTATAGCAAATATAAATTTTTAGGGCGAAGAAAATAATATTGTTGTGGAAGTATAAATGGCCAAAACAGCTAAGTTTCCTTTTTCAATTAGTGAACTAAGGGAGAGAGCTGCATCTTATTAATCGATTTGTAATATTTAACGTAAAAGAAGGTATCTATTAACGAAATTTTGAGCTATAAGAAACGCGAACGAAACTGTTGACCTTTTTAAAGCATTAACACAAAACGGAGAAATGGCCTCAGAAATACCAACAGAGAAAACAGAGAACTGCTCTATAAAGGATATAGGTTAGTAGTTTTTGTGTCATATTTGAGAGAGAACTGGACAATTGACATTGCATTTGCATTTACAGTGACTCTCGCTCTATCCCTACATCAATTATTCATGAGACATTTACGCTCTTGAAACAAAAATATGAATACAAATTATTTGTGCCTACAAATTCGTTATGAGTCATCTGAAAAATTTCACAACGAAAGCGCTGATGGAATAACATGAGCTACTGCGGAAATAAACAACCGAATTTTTAGTTATTATATGGTGTTCTCATATAATTCTTAAAAAACATACGGGTGCGAATGAACTATACCGAAATAATTTCAGAGATTGTAGGTTTTGTTTAACAAACAATTTGATATGGGGAATCAAAGACTACAGAGGAAATTTACCGACCTATACTGTGATAAATAAGTTTAAATTAGAAGCTGAGAAGCCAATGTGGTAAAGGGAAATGGGGTCTACATTTCATTTCAATGTCTCCAAAACTACTTTGCGAGCGAATAAATGAAGATATTTAATAGCTCTTCATCAGCGTCTTTAGTGTTTTAAATTCTCTAAATCTGCAATTGCATGGCAGTGCGGCATTGAACATCGGTTAACTGATTTATGCAGCTTAGTCTAGAGGGAGCTATCCACTTGAGTGACGAGCAGGCATCTCATGGTCGAGTCTGTTCAAATATAGAAACTGAGCAATAGCCAGTGAAGTGAAAAGCTTATGGTCTACATGAAGATACCCGAATGACACGGATGTACTCGTAATAAAGGTCAGTTGATCTATGCTCAGGTCCGGACTTACTTCTGATGTCAGAAAGGAACATATTGCAATTGAATAATCAGAACAGAACTACACAATGCCCATGTTCAACCCATTCAAATTTATCAGTTAATGGCATATTATGAAAACATAAGAAGATAATTTCCCATTCCTCCGCCGCTCCAATGCTACGTAGGAGGAGAAAATACTGGTGAGCAAGCTTATCTTGCATATGGCCCGCTTGAGATCCCTGGCATAGGATTATGTACAAGGAGACAAGGCTGCTGTTTCGGGTTCTACGGAGTGGGATATGCATTTGTTTATTTTATCTGTATGATGAGGTATGCTGAGACGTAAGAAATAAAGGTGAAAAGTAATTTAGAAAATTCGAAATGGATAACAATAATGTGCTTTTACTTGAAGCAAGTATAATAAAGTGTGCGACAAAGAAGCATGCTCCACAACTTCCGTCCGTTATTGTGTGGCATCATTTCGAATAGAAGCTTAATTAGCCAGAGGCATACTAGTTCTTTAGAAACTTAATGTCACAATTCCGAAATGTGAACAAGCAGACTGCACATTTCCTATATCTAAATCCCCTGAACATATTGCAAAATTATTGCGGTGTATAATATGAACGCCCGGTATATTTGAAGGGCCTTTTCAACTAACGACGAAAATCGATAAATTACAACAGACTGTTTCTTGCTGAATTTTATAAAAATTATATCGTTGCATATTTTAATACAGTCACAGCAATTAGGTTATTTTCCACGTTTCCACTATATAGGTAATTGTACAAACGTAAAACTTCGAAAAAGAGAACAGTTTCACTTATTATTTCAATGTTCCCTAATTAACATTGAAAGCATTAAATGAAAAAAAAAATTCTCTGAATCAACTTAAATATTTTCCAATATAGTTGCACTTTTGAGCATTTTGTTACAGCACATTTCAATACAGTTTTTGTTTACTATGATAGTTAAATTTAGGCCATTTTTTTTAAACTTTAGAGTTGCCCCAGAAAACCAGCTGACCATGACCTGGCTGAAGTTTTTGCTCGAAGTTGACTCGACATGCTGTTTCATTTCATTCATCCATTTCATCTAAGGATATTTCTACAATTATCTTGAAGAATAAATGCACAATTAAATAAATTATAGAAGAGTTTAGTCCTTAATTTTAAGGGCAATATTCCTATTTTAAATGTGTTGATATTGCAGAAATGTTGAGCTATATCTATTTGTGACTTGTAATGAATGAATAGTGTTTAACGCCCGTTTTTGCTACAGAGGCACCACATGCGATGAAAACTGATGATACATGAGATAAAATTATATATTGGGAAAGGATATTTTTTAAGGAAGGAAACGTTCCAGGCCTAAGTTTAGGGTACCTCCCCGGCATTTGCCATTTTGTGACTTGTAGTTAATGGTATATATAAGCATATAATATTAGGTAAGAGGTATGCTTCTTTTGGTTCGTAATATGCACTTAACATCACGTCTGAAAATAACATAATTATATGAAGCAACTCTTAAGTTCACAAATTTCTTCCAAATGAGGTGGTGTAAGTGAACCGTGCCACCAAAAATGCGGCTTTCCAGAAGCGTTATACTTTAAGACTCATTACCGGGCACTCTTAGTTTTACAACGGGTATCATTACAGAATTTCCATTGACACACATTCTGTATGATGTTTTCCAGTTAGTTCTGAATGCTGACAGTGTAATGATTACTATGTGATACAAAGAGCATGCAAAAATCTCACGTTCGCACACAATCGCATTTAAATTAACATTTCAAGAAATACAGAATTATAACAAAAACAACATTTTTACTGTATAATTGACCAAAACACCTAATTCAATGAAAGTGCTGAATAGCAGCATTTTCCAAAAAAAAAAAAAAAAGAAAGAAAGAAAGAAAGAAAGAAAGAAAGAAAAAGTGACGCTGGGAATAAATTTTTATATAGTTCATGCTAAAAGTACAAGGCACTCAAAATAGAAAGTGCATTTTTAATGCTTGCTCCTATAAAAGTTTTATAAGGCACCAGTGTTATTCAATTTGACTTAATACAGAATGTGATACGTATTTATCTTTATAAGCCCACACAATGACACTTTTATTTTTACATTCTCCAATTCGGTTTCGAAATCAAGCCATTGTGTAATAGTAATATTATATAGCAACAAACTGATTTCCATGATCGATTTGTATAAGTAACCATGTTGGCATCCCTGGAACCATGTCAGACTGGGAGAAAATTACAGCTTATCCCACCAATGTCAAAGTGCTTTTTTCAGTACGAGAAAATTAAATTTTAAACAGCAATTTAGTATAGAGTGCAAAGAAAATGTATAATAATAATAATAATAATAATAACAACAACAACAACAACAACAACAATAATAATAATAATAATAATACTTTTAATCTGTACCTTTACCACGCCAAAATGCGTTTAAAAACAACTAATAATAACCACTGTAATTAATAAAATTATTCAGAGATGAAGGATATATTTCTTCCATGCTCCTAGTAAGGAACTAAAGGAACGTTTCGGAATGATTACAATACATTTAATTTATTTATAAATAATATAAGGGCTGTCTAAAAGCAGAAAATATGCGACATTTTCTGCTTTTTCCAAAAAAATGCATTAATGAAAGAACATTTATCTATAATTAAAATTGTAATTATAGAACCAATTGAAGGTAAATTGCTACAATTTGTTATTGATTAATATTAATCGAATTCACAGAATCACGGTCTTCATGATAAAATATGCAGATTTATTTTGACATCTGAAATAATTCCCTAATATTTTCAATTCCATCACTCTCTTAGAAAAAATAGCGTATAACAGAGTGGCGAAAATGAAAATTGCAAAACCCGTATAATTGTAAGTTTTTGTTCCAAATTTGATATTCATTTTGCGACAGACAATTTGTGAATTTATCTGATGTTACTTCATTAGTTTGGCTGAAATGTACCATAAAAACTGTAAAACACACAAAGAAAAGTATGGCATACGAAGGGAAGCGAACTCTGAGCTTATGGCGTTGCCAAATTAAGTGAGTACGGCTGAGTGACTTAATCCTTGAGTTCTTGAGAGATCGACACCAGCTCCATACTTTGGCGATACAACACTCTCCGCTTATGTATAGAGAAATCACTTGCATTAGGTGGTACAAACACAAGCGAACACAGGCACGTATCTAAGCTCAACCGCAACGCAGGACTGTTTTGTTTGCGTAGGCATCTTGAAGGTGCGTTAATAATCCTTTATGCTTAGCTTGCATTAATTTATTGCTGAATACAATGTTCGACAAATGTCTACACATTACACAAACCACGAGACTTGCACAGACACGTTTAGAGTTTTAAGCATTTTGTGATTATAATATTCCCATAATTGTGTTTTATATATTTTTTCCAGAGTAAAATTAAAAAAAAAAAATCCTTTCTAAATTATCACAGGTAACAGGCATATACCACAACTGGCAGCACAGTGGAGCAGAGATTACAATTATTGGATGCAGTCTGCAGCATATTCCACTTTCAAAACCTCTAAAAATGTTAAAATATAACTCATAATTTGCTCTTTCAAAAAATGTAGAAACATTTGTGTGATTTAATGCTGCGCTAAATATTTAGATTTTACTGAAGATCCTCTACTGTAAATGTTATATTGAATTTTCGTAGCTAGAAGCTCTGAAATTGATATGGAAAACTAAATAAAGAACGCCTTAGACCACTCGAATATTATACCGGGTGGAAAAGAACTACACCGCAATAATTTCCAAATATGTTGCGAAGTCTTAGACAAATTGATTTAGGGAACATATGATGTGCCTGTTGAATTCCACAGTTACGGCATTATGCTTTTAAAGAACCATGCCATTGACTCATAAGTTTCTATTCGAAATACCACACAATAACCAACACGAAAACCGCCACGGGTGGCCGGGGTCGTTAAGGTGCGGACTCGTGAGTGTGAGGTCTGGGGTTCGAATCCCACCAGGACCGTCCTCCCTGATTGATGTTTTTTCCCGGTTTTCCTCAGTCCTCATAACTGGAAAATGCCGGGGAGGTACCTAAACTTAGACCTAGAACGTTTTCTTCCATAAATAAATCTTTTCCCAATATATCATTTCATCTCATGTATCATCAGTGTCCACCGTCTGTGGCGCCACAGTAGTAAAACGGGTGTAAAACACTATTAAAAAAAAAAAACCAACAGCAATTGCGCAGAATGTTTGTTTGATGCAGTCAGTGTGATATTGTCGACAAGTAAAGGCAAAACATTGTTATAAGTTCGAGTCCCGAACCTGTTCTTCGAAACAAGAGTTTCTCGCTTTCTTCAACAGGCCACACGATCAGGATTTTTTCATTTCCTTGCTATCATATGATGAGTCGAAGCGTTTAGACACATTTATAGCACTGCTGATGATGCGCCATTGCAAATCGGGATTTATTTTAGCTCGCAAGCGTGGTTGAAGAAAATCAAAGGCAAAGTTTTACATTATTTTACTTTAACACTGACCTGCCATATCTAATTTTAACATTTAAGTACAATTTAATACCGTTGCATGTCTAAAATCCCCCCACAATATCTGGTTTTATTGCAGTGTAGTCATTAACACCCCGTATAGCTCTGCTGAGATTTCTGAGGGAGGGTTTACTCAAAATATTTTAGAAGAAAAATCTCCTGTAGCGCCCACAACTATATTTAATAAATACAAATATACAGTACCCTCTTGTTTTCTGCTGCTACTGTCAAGGAAATTAGTACAAGGATTATGAAATACTGCATAATGTGTAGCCACATCAAGGTTTTAAAGATTCTATGGAATATAAATTACGTAACATGACTAAAAGTGTAGAAAATACATCTTTTTTTTAGAAAATTTCCACTGATTTTAATAGTGCCTAAAGCCCGCTTTTACTGCTGAGGCATCACAAGTGGTGGACACTGATGATACATGAGATGAAATGATATATTGGGAAAGGATATTTTTTTTAAGGAAGGAAACGTTCTAGGTCTCAGTTGAGGATACCTCCCCGGCTTTTGCCAGTTATGAGGACTGAGGAATATCTGGAAAAAACCTCAGTCAGGGAGAATCGTCCTGGTGGGAATCGAACCCCAGACCTCCCGCTCACGAGTCCGCTCCTTAAAGACTTCGGCCACCCATGGTGATCTTGTCTGTCTTCATTTTCAATATGCACATTTAACACAATGGCTTGATCACATTTTCCCTGAAATGGTCGTGCCGTTTCCTGAAAGATATTCTGCTGAGTTTCTCTTCATTAAAAACCGCAGCCGCATTTTGCTACCCTCTCACTTAAAAATAATGTGAGATTGTTTCTTTTTGCTAACTGCTATGCCATGGTCTATAAGACCCCTCTTATTAGCCTAAAGAAGTTGTAAGAGAGCATATTGTTCTTCCATTTCAGGAAGTACCACTGTTTTAGCTCACTTTTTAGTTGAATAAAACATTTTTTAGTTTGTCAAATTAAACAGAATCTTTTTGTCACTTTAAATATTTGCGACGCTTTGCATTCTGCATTGCGCGTAATGTCTGGATGGAAATTACTACTATTGCATATTAATATGAAAACTTGCGGAAACGCTTATGAAAGACAAACAAATAATATATGGCAATGATGCCTTATATGTATATTATAGCATGATGCATGATTCACTTCCATACAATTTATAAATAATATGTTACAAGAAACACCTATTAACTCTTAAACACTCTTGAATCTTGAAAAAATAAAACACTTCAAATGATAAGTATGAACTGCACAACCAAAAGAGCGGCTAGTAATGACCGGGATTCACGCTATTTGTCATCTCGTTTGACCTCCATCAGAGTGCAGCACTTAAAGGCCAAAACTCTTGGTATTCCATATTAGCACCCTTATTCCACGATTGTTTCCTTTCCTCTATGTTTCTATCCAGCCATTCACCACAAATTTCGAATAGACTGGGTAATGTCTATATTTCTATTAGAATTACTTGATTCGTATATTTTATTAGAAGGTACGTGTTGATTATTTCATATGTAACGTTTAAAGTTTCAAATTTCTCTAATAATATAATATTTTATACTGTCTGAAATATTGCTGATTTTTAGGCACAGAACACAATAATTTGTTCCGACTATTTCAAGATCAATTAAAATGAGTTTCGCAATCGTGGTAAAATGTAAATTGCAAAGTACTTTATATTTGCGACTCTAAACCGCGAAGTGAGTTCTTGCAAACGTGCATGTAAATTGCGAAGTAGGAGAAGATAGTTTTGGAATGAAATGGGCATAAAATTAACATGACATGAGGATACCCTTGAACCTAATATTTACGTTGTTACCAACATTATGGTGTTTACTAAAATGTTTTACACATTTTCAATCCTGTTTAAGTGCGATTATTCGTAAAAACAAGACATTTTTAACATGCTGAATAGATAATTTTTTGTAGCAATTTTACATTAAAACGAAATTTAATTTCAAATATACAATAAAGAAAGAAAGAAAAATTAAATAAAATCACTTAATTCAGGTCATAAAGGAGGTGGAAGATGAGTACCGAAAAAGGAAAACAAACAGGTACTAAGAGTGTAATTAGTATTGCAAAACAGCCTAAAACCCTTTCCTTATCTGTGATGGTAACAAGTTATTTGTCGGTCCTGGTAGTCTAGTGGTAACCATACTTGTCTTGTAAACCCAAAATCCCGGGTTCAATCCCGGCCAGGTTTCGGGAGTAAAAATCCAAAGTATGGCTTCCTTCAGAAGGTAAGTAAAGCCGTGTGTCCCGTGTCGTAGATTTACGGCACGAAAAATAATCCAGCCTGAAAGAAGAGGCCTCTGAGCAAAATTAATCGGCCGCTTCATGTCCAAAATGGCTACTGATTTCCTTCCATATATTCGTTTCGGAAATCCTCAAATGCTTCATACTTTTCTGTTCCGAAATCAGTAACATTTCCTAATGAACTGACTTTTCATTTTCTTTAATCTTTAATTCCAAGTGCTTTAGAACTGTCACCAGCACATTTTCTAACCCATGTAGCGAACTTTTCAGGATTATTACTTATTATTTTAAAGCTGTTACAAGAAACAAAGAATGGTTAACACCTTTGTCAATAACAGCCTTCTGGATTACATTTTATCGCGCATTTTAACAAAATATAAACAAAAATATAATTGTAGGCTGTTTTATATTGATACTTGAACGTTCTGTCTTAAGTGCCTTGTATGATTCTAGTCAAGAATATTTAAGTGCAAATACTTTTTTAAAGGTTAGTTTCCTCATTTACAATTACCTGACAAACAAATAGATAATAATATTAAAAACATTTTGAAACCTGTCAAGTACAGTCTGCCCACAGCTGCAGGAAATAGCACTAACTTTCCTGTGGAGCTAAAGCAATTTTTAGTCTATTAACATTCCCAAGTTTCATCCAGTTATTTGATGATCGAGAAGGCGGCGAGTTACGGCGCCGGCCAATAAGCTATCGCTCAAGGCCAGTCGGGACGGGCGTGCTACGTTCACCTCGAGTAAAGTCACTCAGTTTCGTTTGAACAGTGAAAGAAACAACAGGTTTCTTACACTTGAGCAAAGTCTGCTAAAAACACAAAATAGTAAAATATAGACATCATTATATGTTTGTTTATGAGCATCCATGTCCTCTAGGGCTCACAGAAGATTTGAAGAAAAAATTCTAGGTGATTATTCATCAAGAAATGCATGCATTTTAACAAAGAATATTGAGAGGGGTAGTGGTTAACTTCATAAGTGTATGCTAAAAACGGGTGGAAAATGAAGCCAAGTAGTTTCAGCATCTCCTAGCATGACATGGATGAGTTATAAAGTTTAAGTACATTAGAATTCATTAGGTTGTCATATGTTTCTATGTTAGTGTTTCTACCATTGAATATTGTTTTATCCTGTCGCTCCAACTCTAGTGGGAGTGAGCGATGGATTATGACTGATGGGGTCCCCTGCCGCTGCGTCGGTCATTAGATAATTGGGTGACTCGATGTATTATAAACTTGTGTATCCTTCGCTTACAATCCAAACAATATTTAATTGAAGGCTAGTAGCTCCCTCCATTTCTAAGAAGAGAGCAATGTAGCTATGAATGTAATTTTCCGAAAACATTTGAATTTTAGAGAAACTTTAATGGAGGTTTCTAAAATTACACGACAGCCTATGCCCAATAGCAAAGAACGAGAACCTAACGAGAGCTGTAAATCATATCTGAAGTTAGACTAGTGTGCAGTTTTCAAGGAACATTTCTGAATGTTGTTTTAAAATCTTTTATTTCGTTTGTTACTTTAATTAATTATGCTTAAAGTACCGTAAGTTTTTTTTTCTATATTTGCCAGTATAGGCAAACTAAATTGAGTAATTGTTCCGCGCAAGAACGGTAAACATACCTACTTGCCCTTTTACAGTGAACGATTTTAAACATATACACTTTTTCCGTGTTTAATACTGTTAAGGATAGCAAAGGGTAATTGCAGAAACGGTTAATCCTAGATTACAAAGCAGACATTTCACCGAAGTCGTGCAAGTGCATTTAACTTAGTACGTTTAGAAACCAGCAACATTGTGGCCATCCTGAAAAAAAGAAATACTGAGTAGGTACATCAGAGGTGAGTTACTGGATGGTAATGAAATTTCGAAAAGCTAAAAACCCATTCTATTAAACTAAACTAAGTTCAACTATCATTTTGGCCATTGATACGTTCTTTGCTTACTTTATATTTGTGTACTGTACTGTAGAACTCTTACATTTTCATTCTAATGAATAGATAAAAAGATATAGAAAAATGTACTATTTTTAATTATTTCATAAATGGAAGCACTTTGACGTAAAATCGCACTATAAAGTTTAACTTGAATATATTTTTTTTCATACACCTGGCATCAATGTGTAAGCGAAAGAGATGCATTAATATAACAACACTCATGCAAACAACTATAATCTTCATACACACCCAATATTGTTTACGAACAGCTGTGCAAAAGTGGGCAAAACGTGATTATAGGTCAAGAGTTGGAGGGAGGACGAGAACTGCTTGCTATTTCAGAACTGAAACATAGTTATCTACAACTAGGCGGCGTTGCCGAAAAGTTTCCTGATAAAATGTATTTCTCTATAAACACAGCAAACATAACGAAAAATGTATTAGTGCTGTTACACCAGCATCGTTCGGTTCTTTTTTGCAATACTAGATGGAAGGGAACTCAGTACCACAATTTAATGTGTTGATTCTGTGCTATAAGTGGAAAAAAACAATGTTGACATGTTTGGTCAAAAAAAAAAAAAAAAAACAACTATATGCGTTAGCTTCCATGTATTGTAAAATGTTAATGCATCGGACCTTATAATTCCAATTAAAATAACGAATAGACAAAAATAAATAAAACAAATAACATTCTTAGTCTCTCTCTTTTGTCATAACGCTTAAGTTTTCTGAAGCAATTTTAATTTGAAAAGTTTTGTGACTCATTTGGTTTCGCAAAATTATGTTTTCAATCACTGAGTTTAGTGATGTCATAGCGTCGACGTTAAAAATGATTTAAAAAGTGCGCATATGTACCTATGAGCCTGTTGTTGCAGCAATACCATGCAAACACACACACACACACACACACACACACACACACACACACACAAGGACTAGGTGTTTGTAATTACTGCATTCTAAATATATAAGTTAACCATGCAGCACTTTAAGGAACGCTGCCAGTTGCCAACGTCGAGATAAAATATTTATTTTCTTGAAAACCAAGAGATAGAGAATAACGCATTTATACGTTTTTGTTCCGCTTATTAAGCTCTATTCCCAGCTGTATTTATGACGATGAGTTCTCTTCCGTACTGTGTAAATTGTTTAAATGCTATTAATTATAATGAACGTAACAATTTTTATCATCATACAAAACCACGGTTTAGACCATAAGGCCTGTTCTGTCTCCGCATATTAGACGATTTTATTCAAATTGGTCTTTCCATTTCTTTCGAGGGCGTCCAATAATTCGTCATCCTATAGGTTTACAGTGATTTATTATTTGGGAGATGCAATTAGGAACCATTTTATTTATATCATCAAGCCATTCTATTATGTATTTATAGATTTTTTCTATGATGCTTGTAATTCCCATTTTTTCACCAATTTCCGAATTTGGTTTATGGTCTAACGTAGCTAATGTCTCAATAATCTCATTTCTGCGGCCTTTATCCTTTGCTTTTGCTTTGTTGTTAGAGACCAAGTTTCTGAGTTATAAAGTAGTGATGGTATGGCTAAGACTTTGTAAATTTTTAAAACAGTATCCCTTCTAACTTTTCCAATATGTGATCTTTTAATTGTGCCTAATAGCTGTTGCAATTTGGGCAATTTCTATATCATTTGTATAGCCATAACTTATGTTACAACCTAAATAATTTAATTAATTTATTTGTTCCATTTGTTCATTAATGATAACGATTATTGTTGTGAGTAGAGTGTTTCCTTCAAATTCCGTTACTTTGTCTTTTGTTTATACATGCTTTCTAGCTATAAAGCTTCCCTAGTGCGCAAATACAACTTGTTCGTCATAAAAAATAGAGTATTTAGAGGTATGTTTTGATTGTCATTTTCTGGTAATCTCATCAATATAAAATAAGATTGGTCACAATGAACTTCCTTGTCGCATACTACCATTAATAACAATTTTTATAGACAGATGAAACATGTATATTTATGTCGATTTTAGTCCTTGCAAGTACCTGTAAAATACATGCCCAACATCTTGCTTTTGTTTGTCTTATTTCTGTAGGTGTAAAAAGACTGCGTTCTGCAGAACTTTGTGTAACATTTTTAGCATTTCCTTCTATTGCAAAAGAAAAAAATTTAAGTTCTCCTTAAAGAATGGACATATGGCTTTCTTTTCGCGCATCTAACCTCTGCTGCACTGTTACTTCATAAGAATGTCATTAAAACTACGAATGTGTTGTCTTTAGCTATAAAATGTTCGTCTCATCGCATTCTCAATGTTGAATATTACTTTTTTAGAAATAAAAAGCATATTATATCTCATGTATTGTCAAATGGTCACTTTGTACCTTCTTTTATATATAAGTAGAGAAAAATAATAAAGTATTTGTTTTGTCTAATTCAGATCGAAACGTTTACTACCGTGGCATGTTCATTGCCAAACAAATATTCATCTTGTAGTACTGTTTCAGGAACTCAATTTCGCTAGGCAAAACCCGCTTTAAAGCTCTAGTATGTTTAAACATTGTTAGGCAGCACCCCACTTTGCGAGTGATTCTGTGGACGTACAGTATAGCAGAAACAGCCAATGCAGTGTATTTGTATAGGTAAAACAAATTAGTGAAGCACTCAATTAACCCATTAAAGAGGCCAAGGGTTACACATACCAAAATGCACCAAAAGATGGACGCCCTTCAGAACTAACCGAAACCGAAAAGGGTCTCATAGTAAGAAAATTTCAGAAAACCTCAAATTAAAATAGTCCTAAAATAGTTGAGATTAGGGATGTGCGTAAATAGAAGGGGGGGGGTTCAAGAGTAAGGGTTCCATTCATGCTTATGTATTTGTATATAAAATTATTAATAGAAAACGTAAATATATTGAAGTTTTTGTATATTGTATGCATATATGTATGTATCATGTAGATTTTATGTATGTAGATATGTATGTATGTATGTATGTATGTATATGACCATTTTTATTGTTATAGGAAGATATTAGCATGTACGGCCGTAAGGCCCAAGTGACAGTTGTATTTATTTGAATGTATTACAAAATTGGTACAATAAAATGTCCATTATTACTATTAGTACTAGTTTTGGAGGTAACAAATGCAGTGGGGAAAGAATATCAGCCTATACTACCCGATTTGTTCTGTATTAAGTAGTAATCATCAACGAGTCAACAGAAAACCAAGGGAACTATGTGATGACTGCATGCTATAAATGGAATAAACTTTTCTAATGCCATTTTAGCTGTTGACATGTTGTTTGGCAGAACAAAATTAATTTCTCCGTTATCTTTCATGTGTGGTATTGTGTGAATGCATTGGAATTCATACACTTCGATTATAATATTGGATATACAAACAGAAAAAGAACAAATACTGTCCTTTGCTACCTTTTCATAACGCAAAACGTTTTAACGTAACCCCTGACATTTTTATGTAAATCATTTGAGTTTTCAAAATTATATTTGGCATCACTAAGCTTCAAAGCGTGTTAACATGCGAGCTCTAATCAATAACATTAAGAATGCTTTTTTTTCCCTCATCAAACAGTGGACGTACGGTGGTGAATCAATTTTTCATGAGAAGAAATTATACATGTGATTGGTAGAAAAAACTGGAAGCGCATATACGCATGCGTCTTAGTATAGGACGCCAGCAAAGAGCGTAGAATGGAGTCGTTTCGTAGCCTGCTATGAAATTCTACTTCCGTCTGCAGAAATCCGGTACAGAAGCGTACATGATGTTACAACACTCATATGGCGATGAGGTTCTGCCATAACAAAGCGCACTTTAGTTGTTCAAAGAGTTTAAACAGGGGCGTGTTTCAGTAACAAAGAACAGCGGTCCAGGTGCTCCAAACACTGCAGTGAACAAGACCATGATTAATACAGCTGTAGCCATTGTTCGGGAAGATGGGTGGATTAGAAGACGGATTTCCTATGGTATTGCGTTCACCACTGTGCACGATCGTTTACACATGAGTCGCGTCTTTGCCTAATGAGTTCCAAGATTACTGACTCCTGAACAGAAGATGGTGTGAGTGGACGTGTGTCGGGAGCTTCAACGTCTGGTAGCGGAGCATGGTGAGACATATCTGAATTCCATCATTATCGATGACGAAACTTGGCTTCTTTACGTTACGAAAAGCATACAATCAAACTCAGTTTGGAAATCACCTGCTTCTGCGACAACAGGAAAAGTTACGGCAATTTCGTTCTGAGACTGTCGAAGGAAAAATCCCTCCCTCAAACAACGCTTAATGGGGAGTATTACGATACCGTTTAGAGCGTCCTGGTCAAACGCATCCGATGAATAATGCCATGAAATGCATCTATACGGTTGGCGCCTTCACCGTGACAATGCACGCCCTCACGTTTGCCACATTGTTGCTATATATTTTGTCAGAAAGAAAACAGAATGTGCTCACCACCCTCCTTACAGTCCTGACCTAGCTCCGCGTTACCTTTTTTTCCATTCCCTTGTTTCAAAAACGAGCTGCGGGGCTAGCGTTTGGTTTCATCGTTGGCTTTCGAGATGAAAGCGGAGGCGGTTTAAGAAGACATCAAAAAACTGTTTTCAGCACGTCTTCCGGAACTGGCAGAAACGTTGGGCCAAGTATATACAGCTCAATGAAGAATACTTCAAAAAAGACCATACCAACCTTGACTCTGCCTAATGCACTTTGTAATTAAAAATCATTCTCAGTCTTTATTGACCAGCCCTTGTAAATTAAAAATGTAAGCAACGCCAGTTATGAACTTATTCTTGTAGTAAGAGTATGTAAACAAAGTTCATTCTAAATTTATAAGCTAACCACTGCGAACATTAATCAGCGTTGCCATACCTTTTTAGATAAAAGGTTTATTTTCCCCAAAACCGTAGAAGATAGAGGAATATACATAATATTCATAGAAGATAGTCAATTTACACCGTCAAGTGAAACTGACTGACTGCTGATGCGAAAAAATAACGGAGAGCATGAATGCAAAATAAATAGGAGTGGCGCGTTTAAATGGAGGTACTATGAATTACAAGATGTATATAAATATACTGAACATTGGATACAATGCTTTGAAATGAATGGCGGCCATGTTGAATTAAGGGAAAAGTAAATACTACGCGTTATATGTACATGCCGTAAACATTTTATTTACGACAAAACATTAGTTTATTAAAATGGATCGAAACATTATGTCCACCCTGTGTAAAATGTACACATGTAAATATGTTTACAACTTTTCACCTCGCTAATTGATTTATTGGAGTATGAATTATGAAATAAGTACTGCCAGGTGATTTCATTATGCCGTGAAAGGGACGTGGTTGCAACCCACATGCACGCTATGAACTGATTATATCTAACAACATTTCTCGAAAGCACAGTGCTCTTTATAAGCTATTAGCCAATCACAACCTTATCGCGACCTCCACGGGTGGCCGAGGTCGTTAAGGCACGGACTCATGAGCGGGAGGTCGGAGTTCGAATACCGCCAGGACCGTCCTCCCCGACTGAGTTTTTTTCCAGGTTTTCCTCAGTCCTCATAAATGGCAAATGCCGGGGAGGTGCCCTAAACTTAGGCCTGGAATGTTACCTTCCTTAAAAATAAATCCTTTCCCAATATATAATTTCATCTCACGTATCATCAGTATCCATCGCCTGTGGTGCCTCTATAGCAAAAACGGGCGTTAAACACTATTCATTCATACAACTTTATCGTTTGTGAAAAAGATTTGAATAACATTTGCACTAGCATTGCCTTTTAGTCTTATTGTATAGTTATACTTTAAAAATTACGTCTTGAAGTCGTACGTCATACTGAAAGTTGCTATAATGTAAAAAAGTAAATTAAAGGTTTTAAGGAAAGACATTGCGCTGTAGAAGGGTTCGCGGGCGAGGAAAAAAAACTGATAATGGAGGTACTGTTAAATATATAGTCACACAAGACTATTGATCTGACTATAATTCTTATACATAATTTAATAGAATTAGCTGTGTTAGTATTTAATGTTTTAAGCACTATTAATCAAACCCAATGAAAATTAAGTCTCATTTGTTAAAAAAAATACATTCTTATACATAGAGTGTTTCCAGAATACGTCCTTACCGCTTTCAAGGGGTTTTGCATCTTGGCAGCTAGATATCCCACAGCTGGCCACGCCTGTACTCCGACATTGCCATTTCGGCACAACCACGCTTCGTCTGAAAGGAGCACAGTCTGTGGATTGATTAACCCTTCAGTCACGAATGAAAGAAAGCACTCACAATAATGCACACGTGCTACGGGATTACCTTGTTGTGAACAATGGACACATATACACTTGCAAGGTTTGAGTTTTAACACTTTTGTTGCTCTACGTGCCGAAGACACTGACTCAACTTTCAGTGCTAATTTCGGTAACGATTTTGTTAGCGAACGTTTAACATTTCCACCAAAAACGTCTATTGTCTTCTGTTAGTTTGTTTTGCACTGATCCAGTAGTATAAAATTGAATCACATGATGGTGATTTGCAGTTCTGTAAGGAACAGTTGCCCTGGGAACTTCCGAAAACATGCCTCATGAATGCGACGAGCTGATTCGTATTTATAATAACATTTACACACAAAAATACGTTGCTCGCAAACGAGTATAGACTGGCGACTGATTGGAATTTTAAGAACAGACAAGCAGGCCGGCTGGCAGGCGACAGTTGACGTTATCCGCAGGGCTAAAATCACTTAACTGCTTCTGCTGCTGCTGCTAAGTGCCCAAGTGCCCGAGCCAGAAGTGAGCGACAGCGGAGAGAGCTGAAGGTTGTGACTGGCGCAGCTATTAGATAATAACGCTTCAGAATCAACGGTGCAATAGCGCAGGCGGTTGGAACATCATGCTATACTTGTGATAGAATAGCGTTTTCGAATACTACCATCCCATAATTATTTTAATTTTTGTTTTTTAGGCCGGAGTTAAAGGAGATTTGTCACAAATAACTCACTAAATCACTGGGTCCACCGATTTCTAGGATTTGCCCGAGATTAGCTGACAGATTAGGCTAGTGTGTGCGTATTTGAATTAGTTGCGAATTGGAAAAAGAGTACATTGCCCACCGTTACAATATTTCACAAGCTAATAATGTCCTCATCACAGTGATTGACTCATCCCCATCCATTTTTATTAAGTAAAGTGCGTGTGGATAGTTTCCGTTCTCTCCACTGTCGCTCGCTTCTGGCCAATTGTTGGAGCACTTGGGGACTCAGCAGCAGCTGCAGGGTTTTTAGCCCTGCGAGTAACGTGAAGTGCAGGCGGCTGGGGGGGGGGGAGCTGCCTTGGTGGGGGCGCAAAACCCCGTGCGGGTGTTTAGGAAATGTTCTGGAAGCTTAGTATATGTAATAAATCTTACTTTACCCCAAATAAGTGTTCGTCTAAAATAAATGTATTTAATAACCTGAAAGTATATACTGCCTTTAGCATTTATGCATTTTCCTTTTCTTCCGATGGTTTTCTGCAGGGATATAAATTTTTCGGCAATTTCTATTTTTAAATTGTTTCCATTCTGCCTCTAACGATTTTTAGCATTAATTTTATTTGTGGCTAAACAGTTCCTAGAGTTTTCTTCTAATACATGCTACTCATTCTCAATGGAAGTAATACCCGATAATTGTAGTGCTGTTCGCTTAAATTTGAAGTGATAATAACCAAAGCCTTAAGTCTAGTGTGATATATTATTTAAAAATATAAACACTAAAGAAACCAACGTGTTCCGCATTTTTACGAAGATGGGACTTCAGTATGTTCGTATACATCTTGTGGTTCATCATACATGCATCTCCAATTTCGTTTCCAATCCATGCTTTTGCTCATCCAGCTCTCTGCTCTTCTTGCGGCACAGTGTTACACATCCACTTGACGGATATTTCCGATTAACTTTAATTGCGAAAATTATGTGGAAAATCAGCGGTTGAGATTTTCAGGAACCTCTACAAAATAAATTTTCCAATAGATCTATGAAGCACACTATCCAGCGCTTCATACACCCCGGAGAGAAATCTCTTGCGGACGATTAGTAAATTGAACATTTTTACAACGCCCATGTCTGTCATGGCTTAGATCTCGAAGATCCCAAACCACGAAAAGGCAACTTCCTCACAGCAGTGATAAAGTATCCACTAAGAGCGTTTGGGAGCACTCCCGTTCAGAGGAATCGAATCGAACGGAATTTCTCATAGCAACGTATTTAAATGGAAACTAGTAGGAGATGCGCCGAAACGAACCGAAGGGAGTGGTACTTTTGTTTCGTACGCACTTTTTGAGTTATACAAGCAATAATTTTGATAGTGCAACCTTAAAACAATAGAATTTGATTATTAGACTTTACAGCGCAATGTTGCACACTGATATATAAAGGTTAAACAACGAAGGAATAAAAATGAAGAACTATAAAACTATCCATAATTACATAAACCTTACTGCAGTAATTCCCGTGATATTGATTGGAGTGAAATAAGCAAATAAAAAGCATGTGAAATTCAAGGTGCGTATCTTTTGTTAATGCAAAGTATGTGAACTCAGTATTTTCATTTTGTAAAGCTGTTTTTGTTCCTTTTTTTTTTTTTTTTTTTTCTACGCATTATCGCATGAACAAGCTAGTGCTATTATGCGATCCATTTTCTGACGTCACGATTACGATTCGGCTCCGCTAACGGAAGCGGACTCTTATGCGGAAAACTGTTGACGTGTTCAGCTCTGTAAATGATAGGATGTTTGCTAGAAATTCACGGAAAGGCACTGAGAAGTCTCATGCTAGGGGTTCAAGGAGTCATTATTCTGCTTCAATGATGCGGTGATGGGAGATGCATTATGACCGTATCACAAAACTTCACTTAAAACGTGGTCAGCCGCAGTCCTGGAGAACGTAACCTTAGCAAATGGAGTTTTCGGCAGGATTCGACATCAGCTCTTAATGCTCGAACAACCCAGCAGTGACTTTGAGAAACGTGCCAGCTTTCATTTCCCATTCTGACTGGCCATTTGCCAATCCATACCTCAAACGTCTGGATTATAGCACAAGGCTTACTAGAAACACACCCAAGACGCACTTTCTTGTGAAGGCAATTGGCGGATTTCCCTTTAGCTACATTGATAGACACTTAGGGCGAGCCCAAATTGGCCATTTGAAATCGTGACTGTGTTTTGTATATCTATTATATCCGTGTATTATACTGATGTAGTGTGAACTACTCTTTCATTATATTTCGCCATAAACCTTCTGATTATATTCATAGAAATACTTGATATTTTCTATATTTAATCCCAAATACCATAACAAGGAAATATGTGGATTTTACTTTCCCTGTACATCGAACAGTTAACTTAGTGTGTTTTAAAAGCTTACCAATAAATTTTTTCTTTAATTACAATGAATGTATGTTCTCTCTTTCAGGTAATGACGACTTAAGGACGCTCTGATCATTAGTATCCCACTCAAATCAGAGCGTAAAACGCCCGATAAATTTTGCTCAGAGACGACAAGGGACCAACGACTGATTTTCCCTAAGGCCTTTTACCTTTCTTCTTTTTCCTCAATCATGTAATTCTCGTGGGTAATTACAGAGCATCTTTTACATTGCAATGATACTTTTGCCCAAAGACTAAAGTCGTTCTATGCACATATTAACGTAAATATACATCGTCATTTAATTATTATTATTATTTTTGTGCACTTTAATGCTAAGAATGTCTAGTAATCAAACTTAAAATACACTTATACCTGAAGACGCTGGTCGACTTCATTATGTCATTATATCTTGATATTTCAACAGAGATAGTTATATGTTGATCTAATATTATACTCGGGAAACATTCTTAATGTAACATCCAACACTCTGCAACATATTGTGTTTCAAATTGAGGCTCTAAAGTAGTTACACGAGTAAGTCATATTATTCAGCTATTTAAATTTGTACACGGTTTTTTAGTTTCCATTTTGTTTACCCATTTACTTTTCTGAAGTCTAATTGAGTGGGCCATTGCATGTAAGAGGGCATATGTAGGAGCTTTCAAAGTCTTCGAAGAAAGAACATGAATATGTGATCAAACAAGGTGTTGGTTGTGCCTTGAAAGTCATAATTTTTGCAGAAATGTCATACGTCACTAAATGATGTCCGTTCTGCATGGATCGATATGAGCAATTTTTCTACCGCGCCAAAGTTACAGCTGTTTAATTAGAATATTATTGCATATTGTTGTGCTCTTAGTTTAAGTAGACATTTAAAGGAAGATTTAAACAAGTCAAACAGTAATTCCTTCAGTTCTGAAAGTGAGCAAAAGGGAACAAAATTTTTGGACAAATACAGAAGGAACTGAAAGTAAAACAATACATTATTCCAGAATATGTTGAATTTTATGAAGAGATTTTAGAATGGCCAACTGCAACCGCTCATGATAAAAATAACGGAGTAGTATTTAAAAACACAGAAATGATGGATATGTTAATGATAGTTTAGAAAATTCTTAAGTAAAAATGTACGACGAAAAATAAATTTGCAAAATATACTTTACCATGTGTAAAAATATCGTTGCAAAACAGTGTTTTTCTCTAATTCAGTAAATTTTTCGTTAGCATTCGAATGTGCTTACTTTATTAAGCTCGGTAATTACAGAAAAGACATGAATTCAAAATATGATTAAAAATAAAATAGTATATTTTCTTTCCGATCCTCACATAGTTTTACTGCGAATGTCACTATCTTTAGACCGCCTACTGGTCTAGTGGTTAGTGTTGCTGGCTTTTGACCGGGAGGCCCGGATTCGATTGCCGATAGATACTTATGCATTTTTCTAGGTTGGGGAGGTTTGAAACGGGATCTACCCAACCTCTTGAAGACAACTGGAAAGCTGCCTGATGTAGAGTGGCGTTCTTTGATCAGAAAACCGCACGATTGGCGACCGGTGGAGCACCGGCATGCAGATCACATGCCCCCTGCAATACTCTAAGAGTGAAGTAGTACGGAGGTGGTAGAGTATGCAGAGGTCGCTGCGGCAGGCCAAGGCTCACAGAAATGTAACGCCAAATGAGAAGAGAAAAAAAAGGGCATTGTATTTAGAAAATATATTCCATTTATTTGCCCTTAAATATCGTTTTACTCTCCCTTGATCTTTTTGCAATTGTCGATTCTTTAGTTGCATTCATAAGATGCGTTGTCAAACGATAAATTTTTAATGTTTTTGCTACAATGAAACCATAAACAATTCAAATAAAAACACGAACACGAACTATTTAAATATGTATAGTACCAGTAATTTATTTATTACAGGCAAATTTAAAAACAAGAGTGCCATATTATAAGATCATTATGTTTCCTATGAAAAGCGGAGGAAATATATTTTGGAAAAATAGCGGGAAAAATGTCAGAATACTGTGTGTTCTAAATACTAGGGTACAAAAATCGTGTGCAACAACACAAAGCTGATTACACCAGCAGGAAAGTGCCCGAAATATCATTGAAGCAACTCTTGACACTCATTAAGTGTACATTATTCATGTAGTCCCTCAAGCAATAAACATGAGGCATAGAAGAGTTGACTGGGGTAAGGAATATGTCACCTGCAAGGAAGAAAGGAAAACGACGACTAAAATCAACTTTGATGATACTGGTGGTTTTTAAGAGACAACAAGGAATCGGGTACCAAGGAAAAAGACATATAGATACTACGGAGTGCTATCCGTGCAAAGGAGACTGCAATTGATTCTCGGATATGTCAGTTAAACATACAGCATCCAAGGAATTGGTTTCGTCGTGAAGGAGTTAATGTAATGGAATGCCTAGACCGTTCCCCTGACCTTAACCCCTTGAGAATTATAACGAATCCTATTGGAAGCAAACAGTGTCAGGACTTTACTGAAATTATATTATACATTTTGTCGTTTTCCCCTCGGTGAATTGTAAGGCTTAGATCAATAAACATTGTAACAAGTTGATCAGCAAATTAAATCTCTATTCTGCTCAGCATTTTACGTAGGCTTCATTTTCTAAGAAAATTTTTCACACAAAAGAACTCCACGCGATGCAGTTTTTGCACCAAAATTACATTAAAATTCTCTTCTGCCTTTGAAGAAGAGCACGAGAAGTTCGAAATATAGCGAAAATTAGGTTACTATATAAATGTTTTTTCTATTTCTGCTTCTCTAGTTTTTGTTATTTTAGTTACATTGTTCCAAGAGTTACTTCAGTTTTCATGTTTATTTTATATACACATATCCCTTTTCCTTATACAAAGAATGTTTTCAGACATTCTGTTTTTGAAACGCTAGGAATAAAAATCTTAACACGTAAATAGTAAAATTCATTTAAATAATTCACATTTTCAGAGTAAAAGTTTTGTTATAAAATAGCTACTAATTAGGTCATCCAATTATCTGATGACTGACTTGTCGCAACTGCCGATAAACCATCACTCATGGCTAGTCGAAATACATTAGAATCGAGGCGGGTGTAGTAGAAACACTAGAATGTCTGTCGTATGAACTATGTCTGACTCGTTTGTTTTCGGTTTACAATGTATTCCTCCTTCTTCGGTTCCCAAACTCCATGTATATTTGCCATGCATTAGGCTGCCCTTCCACTCCACTTACTTTCCACAGCACTGCTCACTCCTTCACCTAGGTGTACCTCTTTTTCTCCTATAAGAGAAAATAAGTTTAACTTTTCTTTTGTATTGATAATAGTTATTAAATAATTGATCCACTAACTTTAACTAATATTATATTCAATTCCTTATTAAATCATTCCCCATTTTTGAAGGTGGATTTAATTATAATTAGATTACAGCTTATTGTTAATTTAAATAGTATTTTATACTCCATACGTTTGACGTTTCCGTACCATATCAGCTGTTTCCTTTCTACACATTCAAAAACACCCTTGATCTTCATCTACCTACATATTTCTCATATCCTATTTTTAGTGACCTCTATCCCGCCCAGACATTCCCGTTGTATGTGCAGGAATTTCATCTTTACAACTCTCAACTTCGTATAAATTCAGCGATCTGCAGCACTAATAATCACATGTCAAAATGTATATTACGGTTGTATTATACCTGATATTTAACTTTGTTTATAATTCACTTACTCCAAAGCATTAGGTTTATAGTATTAATACATTGCTTTCAATATCTTTGCTTAATCTCTGCTTCATGGGTATTTTCTGGCTGG
This sequence comes from Metallyticus violacea, assembly GCA_030762175.1. Lineage (NCBI taxonomy): Eukaryota > Metazoa > Arthropoda > Insecta > Mantodea > Metallyticidae > Metallyticus > Metallyticus violacea. The sequence continues at coordinate 327,705,218 of CM060846.1, forward strand.
TTATTTTCATTCCAATTTATTTTTATGACATTTTCAATTAACAGATCTGTTCAATTTGAACTGACATATAAGTGGGTAGTTCTTTTATGTATTTGACGGCTCCGTTTCTCATATTCCTCTTTATAAAAATTCTACATTGTGCAGATGCTGTCCTTTTAAAAAAAAAATCTGATTTTCCACGAAATGCAGGGTATGTACCGAGTGGATCTTCTCAACCTGCGGATTGGTAAGTAGGCAAACCTGCAATTTTACAGTCGAAAGGAAATTCAGGTGCTCTCAAGAGGCCCATCGCATTTACCAGACTGTGCTATAAGGGATTTACCTTAGTACTCCTATTTTTTTTTTCTTTTGCATGTATGAATATCTACGAAAAATAAAATATCATTCAATGCCTTTTGTTTGTCATTTCACACTAATATAGAATTATTCGCATTTACTTTTATGTTTAATAAAGGAGATTCTTGTAGTACATTGTAACTGAATTGAAATATATGTATAATTGTTATATTATTAATTATCACAGAATAACCATTATTTCTCTCTTTCATGCCAGAAAATAAAACAAACGCGTATGCCTTCATGAGTCAGTATTTGAACCCCAGAACTTCATAGATAAAGTGTTGGTCTTAGTCTAGTGCCCCGTAGACTCAAGATCGTGGGTTCGATTCCGGCCAGGGTCGATGGATTTTTTTCGGGCGTAAAAATCCTAAGTATGGTTTCCTTCGGAAAGGAAGTAAAGCCGTTCCCGTGTCGTAGATTTACAGCACGAAAAAGAACATCAAGTCAGAAAGAAGAGGCCTCTGAGCAAAATTTATCGGCTGTTTAACGCCCTGAATTGGCTGGGACGCTGATGACCTGAATTGTAAAGAGCGTCGGTAAACAACCCAAATCAGCAGCAACAACCCTAAAACCCAGCGCGCGCACAGTGCAACACGAGTAAGAACAGGAGATGCACATAATACATGCGGCGAGGGCGCAGGGGTCAGTGCTTACAGGATAGTTTAAAACACCGGGTCTGTATAACTTCCCTTGGTATAGTTTCATTTCCAACTGGGATTCCCAAATAAATTCTGATGTGCAAGCAAGGAGACGCTGGAATCGCCCGCCTTCATTTCCCACACATTGCGCATTGCTTTTATTGTTGCAGTGTGTTTGTTAATTATCCCACTGTTATTGAGAGGGGAGGATGATGGTGGTTAATTGATAGGTTCTAATTAATTAATTAGAATATTCGTATTCACTGCTTAGGGAATAATGAATAATGTGTACTGTCCCTTCTTGTACACGGCTACCTATTGGCCGTGGCGCGTGTTTTCCGATTGGACGTTCTCTTAAACCTTTATTCGATCTATTTCCCCACGCCGAGTTCTATAAGTTATTACATCCATAAGTGAAACAAGAGTTTTAATTAAAAAAAATCCTCTCAATAGCATACTAAACGAGTACTAGTTTTTGTTCTCGTGCCTTAGATACTCGTAGAACTAGGTAATTTAGGAAAGGGAAACAATCGTTCGTGGCAGGATTCTTAGCAGAGTTTAGTCTAGTCTCGTATACATGTTTTTATCACTGTGCAATCAACACAGAGGTATGAAATCATGGCCAACGTAGCAGTTCGTAAACCCCTTCCGCCACAACACGTGTACCCCGACTGGTTTTAAGCGATGGCTAATCGGCCAATGCAATTCCCCGTCGCCGTGTCGGTCATCAGATAATTGGAACCCGATAACTTCCCCTGATTTTAAATTCATGCCAAACCGTTACATGTGAACATCGTTGAGAAAACATAACGCCCAGGTATGGAAACTTGGTGTAATTTCAATTCCAGGAGGCAGAGACAACGTTTCTATAACCTGCGAACACCAGGAACAGCTCTAATGCGTGTTACCGCAACCTTCCCGATAAACATAGTTCACTGCTGGACGAGCTTCATATTGTCTCCTGCATGATATCTGACATATTACTGCCAAGATAAACAAAACGACTTTCGCTGTTATCACATTCTAAGAGAATTCCCAAGCCCCCCCCCCAGTTCATTATCTGTAGAAAAAATAGACAACTTTAATTATTCAATTACTCTTCTATTTTGATAGAATTGGAACTTAAGGATTACGTAAACATATGGTGTTCAAGGTTAGTACAGATATCTATTACCTATATCCTTAAAGGTATATCGCAACACGATGATGCATGTCACACTAAGTGATCCCTTTATGCAACTGAATTTAATCCTTGATAGGATATTTAAATTAATTACACACAATTATTGTGATGTGGTTCTAAGTTTTCATAAATCTAGTTATGTTACTTAAGTTGGTAATAATAATAATAATAATAATAATAATAATAATAATAATAATAATAATAATAATAATAATAATAAATATGCAATGTATAAAATAATGCTACGTTATGGAAAGAGTGAACAATAATATTATAATGATCCCTATCAATAAATATTACATATAAATTGTATATTTCTGATGCATATTCATCCATGTTAAGTAGAACATGGCAATTAATTTTCTAAAGAAAAAAAATTAATAATATTAAGTATTTGTTTCATTACAGTCACGTGCAATTCACCAGAAGATGTTGAGTTTGAACTTTTACAGAAGAACGGTATACACATGACAGGTCCACATGTAGGTCCTTCGGTCCTGGCCAAGTTCGCTCTTACTTCGTCGCCCTAGTTCTAATCCCTGAGATTTGAAACGGGCACTCCTTACGGTCTAGCCGCTGCTGTTACGCCAGAGGGCTGGATCCTGGGCTTGCTTTGTTTATCTCTAACTGCCACATGTACATGTGGAAAGACTAATTATTAACAGCCTAGTGGAGTCAAGTGTAACAATCTATGACCACAAATGGATACCTAAAGTTTCCTGGAATATACCAGCTAGGAGTATTTTCAATTATTCGCAGAACCATTGTATTACATTACCTGATCTTAATCCAATCAGAAATAATTCAGCAGATTATAGGTTCTACAGAAGTATAAAACTAATGAAATGACTGCATTATACGGCCCTGTTCTGCTAAAACAAATACCTTAGCATTGTTTTTAACCCACACGAAATGGTTTGGTCGCAAATAAAATGGGAAAGGTACTGCGTTTTTTTTTAATGGTGTTTAACACCCGATTTTTCTACTGAGGCATCACAGGCGGTGAACACTGATGATACATTAGATAAAATGGCATATTGGGAAAGGATTTTTTTAAGGAAGTAAACGTTCCAGGCCTAAGTTTAGGGTACCTCCCCGGCATTTGCCAGTTGTGAGGACTGAGGGAATCCTGGAAAAAACCTGTCAGGGAGGACGACCCTAGCGGGATTCGAACCCCAGACATCCAGCTCACGAGTCCGCGCATTAGCGGCCTCGGCCATCAGTGGCGGTAGAAGTGCGGCGTGTAAATAACCATAAGTTCTTCGATGTTGTTAATTCTCTTATGTGAATTATCAACGTGAATTGTGTCGATAAATGGAATATGTGTGATAACGATTTTCAATCGGCGTGTGAAGACGAGAACGATACATAATCTATAGTCAGTTAACTCGCGTTTCTTTCTTTTTATAATGTAAGTTATCCATAATAGTGACTGCAATTATTGCGTGAACATTATTACACGTTAAAAAGGCAATAATTTTATATAGGATCGTTGTGCATTATGTCTGTATAACTTTGAGGGAAAAATGTGACAATTGAGGGTCTCTAAGAGGCAGGCACTATATCGTATTTTATTTTGGGGTTCTTTCATACGTTAAAGAGTAATGCGAAGATGGTCGTCTAATTCTAACACTTACATTATAATTTTGTTTACTTTAATTTTTTGTTCACTTCCTAACAAACAAATTGTGATGATTAAATACGATTCGATTTTCAAAGCACAATTAACAATTTTTCAGTAATCAATATCCTATGTTGATTTTCACGACAGCAGAAAGATGGCACAATGATATTGAAAGGAAACTGTGGCTTTGAACATCACATTCAGCCGCTGAGATAGTGCTCGAATCTTCTAGTCCAGGTGACACTACAGTGCAATGCAGCTAATTAATAAAAATACAGCGATTATGTCACCTTACATAATTTTAAACCTAATTAAAAATGTTTCAACAAAATGACCTGATTTTTCTTAAATAATTTAAAAATTCTTTAATTTATTTATTATTTGTTGGCTATACTAATAAAGTACGAGTTGAAGTTATTCATTCATTATTCTTAATTTAGAATGAATTTATACAATTATTTATCATTAGGTGAAATATAGTTAAACTCTGGTAAGTTATAAATTTTTTTATGCTTCACTGAAGTTATGCGATAATGTTTAAGATAGTAAACATATAGCAAGGTACCAATGGCTTTCTTTGAATTCGTGGATACAATGCAATCGAATAACAACGTTGCATCGTTGGGACCACATGACTCATTTTTTACTTTAAATATAATTAATGTAACATATTTGCGCTCAAACTATAAGATTTAAACAGTTGACACTATCTGTTCTAATAATTGTATCTTTGTTATGATAGCACACTTATTCTTAGTATGGAGGAAAATTGTGAACAATACCCTGAATCATTTTACTTATTTTGTTTAACACAGGGTGGTTATTTGAATTGCGGGCCGCCTTAGCACAAATGCTCACCGGGGAAGTGCAGCCACCACAATTGGAAAGGGGGAGATAGAATAGCCGAGAATAAAATTCGTATTTTTATTATAACATTTATATTTTTGCTGTAAGTATAAAGTGACGCCCCTCAGCGAAATTCCTTGCCGGAATGTACACAGGGAATTTCTTCCATAAGAACAGGGTGGTTTAGAACAATTTCTCGTTGTAGATAAGTTGTGAGGTAGCTTTCAAGTGCAAACAAGTCAATATTCACCCTTGTCAAGTATGCAAGTTAAATAGTCAGGGGGGAGACAAACTAGCTCACTATTTTAATCCTGCATACATTCGTCCACTTCAAAACACAATTTTGTGCTATTACTAAAGCGCCATTAGTACTAAGTATGATAGAAATGCCAGCTCGTGACAGTCTAAGGGTCGAATTCATAGTCAACGATTTTTAGTAATATTTATAAGATACTTATGCTCATTGCCAATTCATAGTTGCCCGTCATTCGCAAACGAATGAATGTAAGCAAAAATGCCCAATTAAGTGTTCATTTGTTACTCAATTGATTTCTGACCAGGTTTAGTTGCTCTTCAGGAAATGTCAAACTTTATGCTTGACTATATTGCACAAGCGAAAACGATATATTAGGGGTATGGAGAATCTCTTAAACGTGTGAGATGAACAGTAATTAAAGAATTTTTGCTTCAACAAACTGATTTAGCCGCATAGAATATGACCAAAAGGGGCTCACCAACATCTTTTATATATATATATATATATAAAAAAAACATACCTCTGAGGTTCCATGGATTTCCTTTATTCAGATGAATATTTACAAAGATTTGTACCTTAAAATTACTTATAACGTAAAATGTTTACTATTTATTCATTTTATTCATGTATTTCTGTATTTTTGGGTTTGCTTTGTGATTCAGCCAACAGGTACCGTATTATATGTGAAGTTTCAGAATTAGCAGCAACGTAACATTGTCAGTCGCAGTTCTGTATTTAAAAGCTACAGGAAGGAAATACTGAGCACAGATTTATTATCAGGTGAACCACCATTTGTGTGCCAGAGACGTCTTTTATTGGAAGAAAATTCCACCTTCTTGCGGAATTTAATATTCCCTCACTCCGCCCCCCCCCCCCTACCCGCTAGACAAGTGTGTCTGAAATAGAGAGAGTGGAAATTTCATAACTACACAATAAATAACAAGAACAGCTTATTTTAGCACACTCAGAGCTGACTCATAGAGACGCGACATCACAGGATGCAATGTTGCCATATATTTTACTGCTATAATATCATTCAATATATGAGTGTGCCATTTCTATAAGCGTTGTTAATGAAATAGAAACAGATATAAGTGATTTAAGAATCACTTACAGTCATTTATAAGTATTGACTATGAATAGGCCCTAAACGTCGGCAAGTCAAATGACTACGCGCGCAGGTTTCACTAAAAGGTAATGTTGTCATTTGTACTTTGTTATTGTGTCTCTCAATGTTAATCAGGTTTTGTACACGTAGCGTTGTGTTTAAGGCAGATGTTCCGCTAGGGTCTTTTCGAATTCCGTGTTATTCTCAATTTACTTGTGTAAATGAAAAATAAAATAACACAATGAAAAACGTAACTAAAACAACAATAATTAGATAGGCAGAAAACGGATAAAACACTCAGAAAGTAACAGATTTAGTATCGTATATAATTATATTATTATCTATAATTCTAAAATAATGCCAATTTGCATACACCCTCGTCCTGCACTTCTAATGGTTATTTATCCCTCTTTAACAACGAACTTGATTCAATATATAGATGGAAAAGGGCGGTTTTGGAATACTGTTTTGCTATCTGAAAATAACTGAGGAGATATTTGACTAAAATATGTGTATATATTTATTGGACATTTAATTTATACTCGGCTATGAAATCTTCCTATATACAAGGACGGATTAGCAAGCGGGATAAATTTCAAAGAATTGTCGGAAACTGTTATCTTAACTGTATAACTGTTGGTAATCGTGATTCATTTTCAAACAGATGCAACGCGCAGTTCTATGTTGGCAGTTATCTTAAATTATATATGTAACAGGTTTCGTAGATATTGATAGTTTTTATTATTTAGTTCATTTACGAACGGTCTTTAACATCTCAGGTCATTAGCAACCCATTCAATTCCGGGCGTGAAAAGGCCGATACATTTTGCTCAGAGACTTCTTTTTTCAGGTTTGAGGTTCTTTTACATGCCGCAAATCTGCCACACGGGATCCACGGCTTTACTTCCCTTCCGAAGGAAGCCATGTTTGGGATTTTTATGCCCGAAAAAATGTATGGACCCTGGCCGGAATTGAACTCTCAATCTTGGGTCTACGTGAAAAGTATGTTTACCACTAAATCGCCAGGACCAATGAGCTGAAAGAAGTTCATGGGGACTGCACCAGCACTCAAGACCGTTTATTACGGGGTAAATGAATTTAAACGTAGCCGTATGAGCACTGCAGATGCTGCAAGTTCTGGACGCCCGATTGAGGTTTCTTCTGAAGAAATGGTCCATAAAATTATAATATCGTGATAGAAGACCGTCGTATTAAGATTTGTGAGATTGTCGAGATGGTAGGCATCTCGTATGGATGGGTACACAATGTCTTGCTTTAAGTTTTGCATGTGAAGAAGCTGAGTGCGCAGTGGGTGCATCGTTTGACTCCAGACATAAAAGCTCGATGAAGGACATTTCAAATCATGCTGGGAAAAGTTGCAGCATAATCCTAATAACTTCTGGCGTCGTTTTGCGATTGAATACGATATTTGGATTCACTACACCTCCGGAGACAAATCGGTAGTCAAAACAGTGAGTTGACGAAGGTGAACGTGCACCGATAAAAAGCTAAAAGGAGAAAAGTGATTGCAATCATTTTTAGGGAACTTAACAGGGTATAATAATGATTGACTGTTTGGAAATGGGTAAAACAGTGACTGGCTGTTATTATGCAACGTTATTGCACCGGTCGCATAGTAACATATTTGGCGCTAAAAATGTTCCTCCACTAGGGCAATGCACCTGCTTACACATGGGTATCGAAACAATCCCCCATCCATCCTATTCCCCAGATTCAGCTCCATGGAACTTTTTTGTCTTTCCTAGCCTCAAAAAATTCTTTGGGGGTAAGAAATTTTCGTCGAATGAAGGGGTTATCTGTGTTGTAAACGAGTAATATGGACAGTTCGAAAGTTTTTTTTTCCCCCTCCGGGAATAAAAATGTTGCAATCTCGTTGGAATAAATTGAGCGCAAAAGATATGTTGAGCAAGACATTTTTGTTTTTGCAAAAAAAGTTGTTTACTATGCTTTTTTTAAACCAGATTTATCTATCCGTTCTCGTATAGCAAGATGATATCAAAAATATGAAAAAAGGAAAAGTGGAATGGGGATATTGATAATGCTACCTAACACTACACAGTACATTATTGTTTACAGAAATGGCCTTTATCACATGCAGAACACTTGACAGCCCTACATCTCACACATTTTGCAGTGTCTTTATATCCGGAACCTTACTGCATAAGTATCACTGCCACCTATTTTCGTTGCAGCTGCAGATTTCTCGTCAGACACTTATGTCGCTAACCAAAATAGCGCGGTTCTAGGAAACCACACTCTTAAGCAGTTTCGAGAACCTCATGTCTTTCTCTCGTACTTGCTCAATAGCTTTCGCAATTAGCAGTGAATTCCATTTGTTTCTCTACCTTTGGTCTGGCGGCGCTGATTTACTGTGACTAGGTACTACGGGAAGATTAAAAATCGGTGTGTTAAACCTAAAGCGACGATATTTATTCAGCAATTAGAAGTATATCCTTTCCAAACCACACTATTTATTACTAAATGAAACAATGGACATGCTTTGCGGGGTCAGATTTTTCAGGAATACAAATGTCTGAAAGCGGAAATAGTTTAGTGGTTCATAATCCCTCCCATATAATGTATAATTTTACTACATTTTACCACAAATGTTAAATTCAATTACTTATTTATAATTCTCATTGCAAGCTAGACAAAAATGAATGCTTAATGCCAATGGACTACTCAAGTAAAGAGTATTTGCGCTACCTCGGATAGTCATATCCAGCTTCTACGATAAACCAACAGACTGCAGCCATGATCTGCCATCTTCAGCCGCCAAGGTACACCGAAAATAATTAGCCTTCGACAATTACTTCCAGAAAACAGTACTAACTAGGGGACATATCGCGATATTCCATAGCTCCTAACCTATTCTGTAATTAGTCAAGAAAACTTTGATTAAACCTGAATCAGATAAAACTCAAACCATTTTGTTAGGCCAGCAAAGACCGTTATCTTCCATCAACAAAATCGTGCTCCAACTGAACAGAAATAACCAAAGGAGACAAACTTGTAGAAACGTCTTAAACGTGCATTCTTTAAAACGACTGAGACATTTCCTGCGAAACTGAAAGAAATCATATTTCACACTCTGGCGATGTCTCACTTTGATTATTAAGACCAAAAAACGTCATCGTGTTTATAACACATGCGTTTTTAATATTCATGATCATATCTCTGAATACTTCCAACAATTATCTTGGCTTCGTTTAAAGTACAGACGATTACTCCACCCTTTCTCTCTGCTGTGTCAAATCATCAATAATTTCACACCAAGTATCTTGTCTCTTGCTTTAGGCTTCTGACCTCCGAGCATAATCGTGACACACGCTCACAACATAAATACCGTATCATCAGACGTTTCTGTGCCCAGCTCTTTCTCAGGAGCCGCTGCTCGATCTTGTAATTCATCGTCACGCGTTACCAGTTTGATCACGTTAGTTATTATTTTATATACATGCTTAAGAATGCTAAAGAAAGTTAACTCTCCCAGTGTAATAATGCACAAATATTTATATTTCTTTTGTCCTTGCAAAAAAATTATTTAGATTATTTCCATATTTGTTTTTTTCTGTGCATTTTTCATTATCTAATATTGCATATATTTTGTTTATTATTTTACTTATCAATTTATATATGTATCATCTTTTCCTCGTAGACCCAAGATCCTGGCCAGGGTCAATGGATTTTTTCGGGCGTAAATTCTTGTCTTTTAATTATGTTTCTATATATTCTTTCATTTATTTTCATTATTTGTTATTTTAACTGATTCAGTGTAAGAGAAGGCCTTATGGCTTTAACTCTAGCATTCAACCGCCATTAATTTAGAAAAGCTGTTTATTGAATGGTGCAGCGAGGGACAAATGCAATAATCTGTTATGTAATCCATAGTCCACGTTGAATCTTACTTCATTTGCTTACTTTAATCTCGCTAATGGGCCAGAGAATCAAAATACATGCCGACATTAACCTTTAGAATAAGACGACAATTTCTCATCTGTAATCATAAAATCCTGATCATGTGTATGTTATACACCGACATGAAGTTTAAACGTTTTGGACTTTCTAAAGTCAGATGGGGAGACCATTTACATATGCAAAAATCTATTTTCAATCAGCCAAAACCTATGTCTTAGGTTCTAGATGTGTATCTAACAAGCGAAAACGTCGATTGCCTCAATTCGCTTAAACTAAAATAAGCTAAAAACGAAACAAAGGGTCATTGAACTGGCTTATATAACGTTAGATGTATAACAAAAGTTTAAGATGCTTGGGCTTAATTTCCACAGAAAGGATTTGGTGTTGACCTTTACCAACAACACACTCAGGCGAATTTATGAATTCGACACTGAGAAGACCTCACTTCGAGCAAATGGCAGGAAGTTCTCTCTCGTCTCTGCTGAACGATCTTTATCAGGCGACAGAAACATTTGCACACGTCCTGGGCTCCTTCCTTTTGCAGAAACACTACATGAATCTCGTCATCATAGGATTCCCCCAATAATCGCTTAAGAGATTTCATCTAATAACTTCGAGGTCTTCCAAGAAGTTCGTCGTGTGGCAATTGATGGGAGCTGAAGAAGACTATCGATTGCCATCCCATCAAACAACAATATGGGATATAGAGGAAAGGAGACAAACATGGGATAGGGGTACTAATATGGAATACCAAGTGTTAGGCCTAGTAGATGCTGCACTCTGGTGAAGTTAAATGAGATGTAACAGCGTGAATCCCAGCCATTTTAAGTCGCTTTTTTGGTGGTTGAAGCCATACTTTACCATCTCAAGTGATTTAATTTTTTTCGAAGAGTCAAGAATGTTTGACAGTATATACGCATTAAGCTGTAGCACATTATTTATTAATTTCATTGAATGGAACTGTGCATCATGCTGTAGTACACACACCAGACACCATTGCTACACATTATTTGTTTGTTCAAATGCGTCTCCGTACGTTAAGAATTTAGAATTTTCGAAGGTTGCAGTGTCACTAATGTGCAATACTAGTAATCGCCCTCCAGTGATTACACGCGATGCAGAAATCAATAAGCCATGCAAGAGAAATAAATATGCGCTTCCTTAAAGATACTGTTTAGGTTGACAAATGGGCTAAAGACAGTGGTACTTCCTGAAATGGAAGAACAATTACTTCGATATGCTCTATACAATGAAGAACTTCTTTAGATTAACAAGAAGGGAATTTAAGATTATCACATTTCAGTTAGCAAAAATAAACTACTCATATCTCACATCATTTTTAGTGAGAGGACAGGAAAAATACGCTAGGGCATTTAATGAAGGAACACGGGATAGGAACTGCACAGGGAAAAATAAATATATATTTTCTGCATTCATATTCCATAGACTATTTAAAAGCTTGATTTGGGCATATATTATGTTGTATTTCATAAGTCTTTCCCTAGTTACTTTAAATAGTAGCAACCTGTGTTACACATGTGTACCCTTTACTGTATAATAGATCGTACATTAGATTTAAAAAGCATAAGAGCTAACCTGAGGAAGTGAATCAAGAAAAATTAATGCCTATGACACCACGATGCTATACTTCAGAACATAGAAGTCACTAACATCGTCGTGGCAGCCCCCGCACATTTTCACCACCCTGGAAAAGGTTTAATTTACAGTGAAAGATAAAATAAATACTGATAACTGCCTTACGCGGGTCTTTGTCACGATCTGTATAGTAAGCACTTAGAATCACAGTGAGACTGTTTTCATTTTCTATGTTTATTACTTTTATACGAATTTAATTTCTACGTTTCTTTGCTTGTACTCGCTCTCATTTTACGCTATGGTATTTCGCATCTGCGGAGGTCCTTATTTGTAAACAAATAAAAGTTAATAAACTGTTTAGAATTCAGCTGCTAGTTCTACATATACATAAGTGAGTTAAAGAGCAAATATTCTTATGAGATAAAATCTTTCCATCGATTCGCTATATTGCTTCAACTCGCATAGCAGGCATTTACAGAAACAATATCATTTAGCTTATCGTTTTCATTTTTTTTAATTTTTCCGATATCTATAATAAAGATATACTTAGAATGCACTATTTCCTCAGTTTCTAGTTCTCAATCAGATATAATAATAATAGACCATAAAGTGTTGGAAATGTTGGAATGGAAAACTGAAAATGGTGAACATAACGTAAAGTAGATATATATTAAATTTAATGTGCAGAAACTGGTGCTAACATACTGATGAATATTTTGTATGAACGGAGTACAGAACGACCAGGTTGCGAACGTAATGCTCGCTAGTCAGCTAGCGGACCCGACATCGATTGTCAGCAAGGACGAGTTCCTAGCCGCCCCCCTCTTTTCCTTTATCTGAAAACGAATAGTAAAACTCAGGGCTCTTTTACACTATAATTAATTAATTTTTTCATTGTCTCGCAGAGCTAAGATACTTGGTATGGAAAGGGGTTTTGGAAAGAACAATACAAATATGATAATTTCCGATATTGTTGGGACGTCTTACGACAAGCACTTTAAGATAAGAAATGTATGGCCCACGTAGAAAAAAAAAAAGTAAATTATATGAGGAGAAAAAGGTTTTATTTTAAATAATGTGGAACACTTTTTTTTACGGCTAAGGCATAGTAGTGATGATACATGAAATATTATAAATTTGAAAAGGATTAAAAATAAAAGAAAGACTTTTAGACCTAAGTTTATGGAATCCCACAATTATGAGGAATGAAAAAAACTGGAAAACCCCCACTGAGAGAACGGCCCTGGCGGGAATCGCAACCACCCTCCCGCTCATGAATGTGTCTTAACGACCTTGACCATCGGTGTCGGTGATAAAGAAGTTGAAATGATATGCTAATAAGCCAAATGAGGGAAAATTTTGCCTTAGAGCGAGAAAAAAGTCCGATATTTGAAGCTCGTCAGCAGCGTTTTCAATATTTTCTTGGTACTAAAACGAAGTACATATACTTAGGAATATGTCATGCTCTCCGAAATAATTTCAGTTCAGTTCGGTGATGAATATATATCTGCTATTACAGAAGGACTGTTATTGTGTGAATTATACATACATGAACAATGCTTTTTTTCTCTTTGATAATATATAAATACGCCTTGCAAAGTCTATTTTATATACCTACCTTGACCAGGTACTGTGCTAATAAATATGTTAACGGTAAAAACTAGGTTTTCTAGTTTACAATGCTCTAATATGAAAGGATGACAAATATTTCTTGTATAACGTATATATGTAATTTATCACAGAATGCAATGTGGAACAATTTAAACAGTTTTGTCTCAGAAATGAAAATCTTGACATGTTCTAGGTTAAAAGAATTTCTGTACATGGACCCTTGGAATAGAATTAAATGATACGTTATGTTACACAAAACTGTAAAATCTAAACGTGACAGTAGTACATGATCCCCAGGAGGCAGACGGTCAAAGTTCACCCTGGCGCCAGTAGGAGGTCACTGAGCCTGACGCTGTGGGGTTGATAATCTGAAAACATATTTACATCATTGATAAACTTGGAAGATTATCGCTGACGTAAATGACCTTGGGTCACTGACCTTCAATAAAAATATCGGATCACGTCTGGAGAGGCGCCAAGAGAGGGTGGGACGAGACCGTCCGCCTACTCAGGGTTTCTCCTTTATTAATATAACAAAGAAAACTTTTCAAAGCATACATGATACAAAATGAGAAATGTAGCTATGTAGAATATTGCATTATGTAACAAGGTGCAAAGCATCAATGACACAAGATTAGAAAAAGAACTATTTTGAAACTGCATAATGTAAATACGTGCAAAACATTCTTTATGCGATATAAGGCATATAACCATTTAGAACATTGCGTAATGTAAAACATCCGACGAATGATTAGAGAATTATTGCATTTTGCCGTTATACCCCGTGATAAAATGTTCGGGCAACTGTCAGCATGTAGACATTTTAAGTGCAAAATGCACAGAAAGAGAGAAAAGGGCGATGGCGTTGAGAAGAGAGCACTGCATGTCGTCGCGCGGACAAAGAAGGATTTCAGAAATGACAATTTTTTATGCATAGAGGCGGTCCATCGATCAGAGTGCACGAAGAAACATTTTAGTGGTCCGCGGAACTGCAATAAGGGACGCAGGCTTGTCTGCTGTAGCTGTCTAGCTCTGCCTAAACGGCATCAACGTCCAGAATGCAACCAGAAGTGCTCCTAGATGTTCAAAAGCGACAGCTGCCTGTGATATATTCTCAGACATTTGCGCACCACCCGTTCGTTCAACGGACAGGAGCGCTGCTGAGACGAGTAAACGTGCTCACGATGGGACGCGAAGACTAGCCTGCAGAACTTGTCCAACTTCGGTCAAATAGTGTGCATGTCCTAGCGTAAATCGCAAGTTACAACCGTTCCTTGGTGTCGAGGACCGCCGGCTGGCTGCGGTGTTGGAAGTACTTGATCAGCGCCGCCTTTTGGGAACCACTGACTTTATTGTATCCCATGCAAAATAGAAATGTAGTACGTTGCACGTAACGCTAACTGAGAGGGAGAGGGAGAGAGAGAGAGATAATAGAAGAATAACAAGCTAAATAAAAGAAGGTATTAACACTTACCTACAGCAGGAGAGAGAGGATGTGCAGAGTGAAGGGTGGAACGGAACCGGAAGACGAGAACGCAAGCAGTGTAACAAATATAAGAAGGCTGTGATAAATAACGCAAATGATATGCAACTATTTGTTTTGCAATATCTTAGATTACCGACATAATGCTTTTATTGGTGTTCGCTGATTGTTGAAACGGTAGCTCTAAGCGTTTCTATTGGTTAAAATAAGATGTATCCTAATTGAATAAAAATGTTCCGTAGTACAAGGTTACTTAAGTTGGTGAAGAAGCATTACGTCGATATTTTACAAGAGCTGATTTCACTGCTAATCTTGCATATCGCATGCGTGCGACCAAAGTTGCGAAAGCTTTGGTAAGCACGGTTTCGAAGAACGCGACCATATGTCACAAAAAGTACGAACTCTTGCGCAATTATTTATGCGCATATAAAAGTGTGTAACGTCTAGGAATGATGTTAATTTGACAAGTGTGGAAAATTTAAATGTGTACACGTGCTTAACGCCTGATAAAGATGCAATCGGGGTGGGCGCTCCGGTAATGTATATTATGAAAAGTTACACGTACGTGACGTACAATTTGAAAAATAAAAAAAGGCTATGTTATTATCCTATGCGAATGAGAAGAACATCCCTTAAAAATACAAATTGTATATTTTACGAATGCCTATAAACCTGTCAACAAATTTAAATCCCAAGATACAGGTAGAAATGATGCATTGTGGAGCAATAATCGGAAAAGCATATATATTCCGGTTTGGTTATCTTTTGGAAATTAGCGTCTAAGGAGACAAAGCTGTTAACGGTGTATAACATAATTGACGAAACTACTGCCTATTTTAGCTACAGTTGCGGGCAGGGCGGGAACGGCGAAAGTAACGTGAATATCGGAGGTAGAAGCGTACCTGAAACAGCAAAGCGCACATCTAGGTAGTCGGCACAAGACAGGTTAAATATTAAATACGAAGGCGGGTCCGAGTCAGCGTCCGTCGAACATGCACGCTTTTCGATAAATAACTTAAGAGCCCTCGCGGATAAATGCAAAACTACGATAAAGTAAGAAAAAAGATTCGGAAGAGATTACGCGGAAAGGTTAGTAATTTGAATAGAGAACTATATACGGCTTTATAAATAACGAGAAACCACGAGAATTTGCACAAGAGGGAAGAAACGGTGGAAACTATGAAAAATAATAGCATAATTTAACTCGTCAGGGCCTTGGTATATACGATTAAGCACAATATAAATAAAATTGACGGAGAGTTTATAGGGTTGAATAAGTTGGTCGAAAAACTGAACTAAACTTATTTTATGTCATGGCACGTTCCGAAGGCACCGTAGTAGAAAATTGTTTAGTGTTAATTATGACGATCAAGCGATAGAGAAAGATGAAAAGGATGCGGATGTATTCAAAGAGGACGAAGAAAAAATAGGTTGAAGATTTTGCCTATATAACAAAATGAAATGTAAATATTTCTTTATTAATAAGTAATGGTGCCCAATATATGCGAAAGTTGTCTGCACATAACTTATAGATGTATTAAAAAAAGAATTCGTATTTTTTTAAATGAAAAATTTGCTAACTGCAAAATAGTCACAATAGCATAACTTCAAATCTTAGTTAAAAGTTATAACACACATTTGCTGCGCGATGTTAATGTTTAATATAACACAAATATAAAATCTGTTTTTGTAGCAAGTTATTTGATTCACCAATAATTAATTAAAAAATAAATATATTCTATATAATATACACAAGTGTCTTAATTAAAGCACATTTCGCTCAACTGACACATATTTTTGCTGGTGCATACCAAATGGTTACGCAACCCTTTGCGTGTAACTTACAGGATATTGTAGAGTGACTGAATACAATGATTCCGATGGAACTGTGCATTCTAGCGAAAATTTCACTAGATGCAAATAAACAGTAATGCGCTAATTCTTTTATAATGTTAATATAATAACACTGCCATAGGGTACCTGGATTCAAAACTCTATATCTTGGAAATATTCGAACATCAATTGCATTCATTATTTGAAACGCTAAAAGAGTATAATATGTTAATTTTTGATGGGACTTTTTCTAATATTGTACAAGCAGCTCTTTGCCTTTTTTGATTTGTTTTATTTACGGATATTCAACACATCAGGTCATCAGCGTCCCACTTAATTAAGTCCGTCCTAGTGGTGTAGTGGTAACCATACTTGCCTTCTAAACCCAAGGTCACGGGTTCAAACCCGGCCGGGACCGATGGATTTTTTCGGCCGTAAAAATCCTAAGTATGGTTTCCTTCGGAAGGGAAGTAAAGCCGTGGGTCCCGTGTCGTACATTTACGGCACGAAAAAGAACATCAAGCCTGAAGGGGAGGCCTGTGAGCAAAATTTGTCGGCCTTTTCACGCCCCGAGTTGAATGAGACGTTAGCTGTTAATTTGCGTGCATAAATAAATCAATAAAAAATCCACTTAATTAAGGCGTGAAACGGCGGATAAATTTTATTCAGCTTTTCTTTCAGGCTTGCAGCTCTTTCCTTTGCTCATATCTTGCTCTTCTGTCTGATAGTCCATCTGTTGTTCTTTTGCCTATTGCTTGTTAGTTTGCTAACCAATCTGCTGGTTGCTGCTTTTTTTTTCTCTCTCCCGTTTTAGCACTTGTGAGTTTTATGAGCGGCGGCGTTAACTCTGTCGAATTGTGGCCACATGACCTTTTGCTTAAATCAAACGGTTTCAACTTGATGTCTATGGCGCACCGTGTTTTATGCTGACATCAATGGGTTGATCTTTCTGAGTTGGATATATTAATATGACGGTTGTTGATTCCATATATAAAAGAATTTCAGCGTGATGAAAGTTAAAAGAATAAGCGAAGTACGTAGTCTGAACAGCGAAACTGCACTGCAAACATTCTGAGTTGCTAATAATAATGCTATTTTTAAGTGTATATACTGCAAAAAGACCATTAGGGTCACTTGCCGCAACCTTCATTGAAGAAAATTAACTGGAAAAACTTAAGCAGAAACAAGATCACGGTATAAAGTGATTATAGAGTGAAGGACGGGGTCGCGATCTCGAGTGATCTACAGAATTGTGAAATCAATGGAGAAAAAATAGCTAGTCCTGGCCGCTAATTATGTCGATGGAAATACGAGTAAAATAGCCGACAATGCACAGATTACAAGAACGCGCGAGTTTCCGCAATAACAAGGAATGATTGTGTGTTAAAAGGCACACGTAACGTGTCACCTTTAAATGAGGTAAATTAAAAGATTAACTATCGAATAGCTCGTTGGGAGAGCCCTGCGGTGTCACCAGTCAGAGTATTCGCTGAATGTGTCGCGAATTCAACGTGAAAATGTACGAAAGAGCCCCGGATCTAGAGTCGATGAGGGAGGGCGATCTGTTTACGAGGCCGACGACAGCGACATCTACAATTTCTTCACCATAGATTCTCAGTACAAGATTTTCGGAGTATACGCGCTGCAAAATATGTTTCCACAGGGGAAAAATTCAAACTGGTCTCTCAACTCAAATGATATTGTTTCCGGAAACAAATATTTTCGTAGGATTTTTGCCAGATCTTCTGTATGGGATCTGCATCACCATTGGAAAACACGGCGGGAATCGGGAATTCAGCTAAATAATTCATCCGATCGGAAGAATGTAATATTGTGCACTGGCAATACGGACGCCGTATCCAAAAAGGAAAACGTTAAGTGGGACGCGAACCTCAACGATGAATTGAAAATGTACGTCAAATAAGTTTTCGGCACTCCGACAACCGTCCCTGAAATAGTATCAGAAAAACGGTTCTTTCCGCGTGTCCCTCGTTGAAGAGTGGGACAATTTTATCAAATTATTTCCTCTTGCTTATATCTGCAAAGAGGGCGCATAAGTTGCCAACTTAATTGCCGCTTACTCAGATACTTGAAAGAGTAATGGAAAATCTAAAAATTATGTCGTATTCGGCCTTCACAAGATGGATTAAGGGCGTCAGACCTCAGAACTATTACGAAATTGTTTATCTCATGTACGATAGATTCGAAACTTTGAATCGAGATAAAAAATAGCTCTTGTGCAACATCACTCATCGGTATAAATAGAGCTTGCATCGTTTCGAAGTAATCTTGTACGAAATGAATGGATATGACGGCAGAGACTTATTTCTACCATCAGAATTCGACGATCTCGGTCCCGAAACGTTTAACTGCATAAACACGAACAAAGTTCTAATCACCGAGAACGGCGAAGACGCTCTCTAGAAGGGCCACAGGAAACATCTAATCTCATTAGTTGTCATTCCACATGGATCTTAAAAGTATTGAAGTGCGCATATGACGCGGATCTTCTGGTGACCACTTTGCTGTGCCCGAAAACAACGCCTCATTTCTATCTTGCGCTTGCAAGACTTCTAAATTGAACGAGTTGCGTTCGATAATATTCGAAGGAAATCCTGAATAAGACTCCAGCATATTGGGATGGTAGTAACTGCGACGAAGTTCGACAACTGCAATCGGATGTCGACAGCGGCAGCAGAGACTTCGCAACCGAAACTTGTGTGCCGAGTTTTACTATTATTGTAAAATTGTAATAAAATGGTATACTGTATTGTTTTTTAATAAAGGAGTGACCCACATGTTGGCGGACGGTCTCATCCAGTCATTTCTTGGTGCTGCTCCAAACGTGATTCGATAAAATTTTTAAAGGTCATCATCATCGGCGAACCAATGTCATTTTCGCTAGCGATAACCTTTCAATACTATCAATGATGTCACTAACCTTTTAATTTATCAAACCCAAAGGATCTGGCTCAGTGACGCGTGTCTGGCGTCAGGGCGGACTTTGAATGTCTGCCTTTCGAGGGACATGCAATATTTTGGCCATACACCAACCCACGATTTGAGCCCTAACATTTTTTACATTTTGATTTCAAATGGCAGCAACAAAGATGTACCATCTCTGGAGTCTAGAATACACGGAGAGAGGAGTGTACGCCTTTAGAAACGGTGATGCACGCATTAATGAAATATGTAAAACGTACAGTATCCCTAAACCAACACTTAAGAGAAAGTTAGAATATAAAAGAGCTTAAAGATAAACTGTTTTTTATGTTCCGAAATCTGTGGCGCAAATCACAGTTTTATACCAATTATAATATAAAGAACGTCCTTTGGTTCTTTCCTATCTTGAGTTCAAAAAATATTATACCATCTCCCCCCCCCCGAATTTCACATGATCGCGACCTGACCATCAGAAGTTAGCGTATGATTTACCTGAAGCTAATGGAATCAAACACAGGTTCAAAAATTGCAATGCAGCTGAAAAGTTGTATTACAGCTTCCTGTCTCGTCATCTCACACTATTCCTCCTCCAGCCTCAGGCTACCTCCGCAGCAAGAGCTTTCGGTTTTACAAAGAGGTTGTAACAACGTTCTTTGATATTCTCACCAACATTATAGAGGAGAATGACTTTCAGGACAATCACATTCAACATAGATGTAACTGATCTTAAAAGGTTCAAAGCACAAAACATTTTGCTTTGAAAAGCTCAGGAAGCATCAAGTGGGTTTTATAATGACGGTGAGAGAGGAAGAAACACAACTTGTGTCTGCTGCTTCAATCTTTCTGGGATGTATACAACCCAAATTTAAAAGAAAAAGTTTCTCCGACGATCTGAAGGCTGGTGTTCCATCAGGAAAACGGTTTGCAGTTTGACAGCGGCTGGTTGATAAGTGAGCTGTTACCCCAGTGAATGTAGCACTTCATTCATACTGCAAGACCTGCTGCTGACAGATGACAGAAAGTTCCTCTTAATTCTTGGCGAATACACCACGCATAGTTAAAGTCTTTATGTTATAAATCTGGCTAGGATAATGCAATGACCATGCTCATGTTCCACCACAACCACCCACAAACTCCAGCATTTAGATGTGGCATTTTTCAAGCCACTTATGTCATATTTCAACCAAGCAATGGACAAACGACTTCACACAAACGAAGGGAGTAACATTACCCAAACATGAATAACAAGACGGTTGGGTGAAACATATGGTAAATTTGCTACTGTCCAGAATGCAGTTAGTGGATTTTCTAAAGGTGGAATCTGGTCTTTGCAAGGTTCGGATTTCGTACCCACATCATCTCCCAATAGTGTAGAAAGCAGTGAGAAAGAAATAGTATTTGTCACTACACCCAAACGAAATATTGTAAACAATGGCAATCAGCAGTTAAGAGCGGCTCCTCAGTTATCACCTGTCTCAGTTTTGGAAAGAAGAAAAAGAAGCCGAACTACTCAGGTACCTACTTGCTCTACTGTTATCAAAAACGGTCCCTATAAAACTCTTCTCTTGGGTTAAAATAATCCTATGGGAAACAGTATGAACAAATCTATTATATCTGTAATGAATCACGCATAATCTAGTTGGTACTGCACCATCAGTGAAGATAGAAACGAGCAGATGATAAGGTGTTTGAAATGTGGTGTCTGGTTCCATACATGTTCTGCTAATGTTAATTCAAGAAATTATATTTTACTGCAATGAGTGTGGACCTAAATGCCAGTGCTGTTTATAAAAAAATAATAATTTGAACAAACGTGTGAAATTGTGCTATTAGATTACAAGTTTTACACCTATGATTTAGTTTGCTCGGTCATTGGTTGCCCGCATGTTAATATTCCATATTAATGATACAATAAATGTTATTTACTTAATTGAAGTGTGCTGTGATAACTTGTGCTGTGGTAATGGTCCAATTAAGAATAATAGTGTTAGAGTTTATAGTACTTGATTATAATTTGTACCACTTTGAATCGTCACACACTTTACACTACAACATTCTGAGTTTTCCCAGATGTATAAAAGATGGATCTGCAATGTATACCTATCAAGTTCTGCTAATACTTCGTGGATTTCCTGGCAGTTCAAAAAGTGTTCAAAATTGTACAAATTATGAAACATTACTATCACATGAATTTCAGTTCATCGAATCTTACCGGGAATGCCATTTTAATTTGGTCCATATCAAGTATAAATACAAAATCTTAAAGGAACAAAGACCTGCTGGGAGGATAGAAGGTCAGAACCTTAGCCTTGCTTTTCCAAACAAAATCCGATACTTTTCGGATTAAGTACAAGGGCGGATTGATGAGTCTGGTTAAAAAAAAAATGTAAATATTTTTTTCTAAAAAAATCAATTCTCGTACCTCTTCGTTAGATGCGCATACTTCCCCCAAGTCAAATTTTGAGATTTAAAATGATGAAAGGTATACTTGGGATCAAATCTGGGTATTAGGGTGGATGGGGAACTAATTGGATGTCCAGACCGTGCACTTTTGCATTCGCAACGGCCAATATATGAGCAGGCGTATTGTCCTGCTAGGGGATCACTTTTTGCGCGCCAATCTTGTCGCTTCTGATAAACTCGCTATGCAACAGCCAATCACCCTTTTACCCTTTACCAAAGAGACAATCATGATATTCTGTGAATCCTAAAATGTTTCCTACCGAAGGAACTATTTTAGATTTTTTCAGTTAATTTTCACCTTCGTCAACGCATTGTTTTCACTGCCCTTTTGTCTGCAGGGTGTAATGGTGGATCCAGGATCATTTACAGTCACAAACCGACGCCAGAAGTTATTCGGATTATGCTGCAACTTTTCCAAACACTGTTTTTATATCTCCTTCCTCTAACGTTTTTAGTGCGGAGTCAACAAACGGCGTCACGCATGCGCCCTAAGCTTCTTCATATGCAGCACTTCATGCAGAATATTATTTATTCGTTCATATGAGAGGCCTACTATCTCAGCAATTTCCGAATCTTAATGCGACGGTCTTCTATTACGATACTATCAATTTTATCGATCATTAATTCAGTAGAAGCCTCAATCGGTCATCCACAACGTGCAGCATCTGCAGTGCTCGTGCGGCCACGTTTAAATTTATTTATTTAGCAATAAACCATCTGGAGTGTTGGGGCAGAGTCCCCATGAACTTCTTTAAGGTGAATTTGTAACTGGCCCGCAGTCCACTTTTTTAATACAAATGTTTCATCACTGCACCATATTCGTCTTTATTCATTTCTAGAAACATAGCACACGTTCATTTTAGATAACCGCGTGTTGCAATCTATTTTAAAAATTTGAGCAAAACCGTTACAAGAATCACGCTTATCAACACTTATAGTGTTTAATAAAATTTCCGCCATTTCATTGGAATTTACCAAACTTTTCAATCTTCCCTCGTAAATCGCCAGTTGAGCACCCAATTTTTGGATGAACCCCTTATAAGAGCCACCTATTCAGGAAAATGTCCCAAATTTTATCTTGTACAGACCTTATGTACTCCGTGTTATTATAAATGCAGAATTATTTAATATCCTGAAAGAACTCACTTTTTGAACCACTTGAATGCGAACACTATATTAGAAAAGGAATGATAAACATTTACAAGCTAGAACAGATTTTCTGTGGTAGAAAAATAGAGGAAGAATAAATGGTTAGCATAAATCTATAGAACGTGATTTAAATGTCACTTTGATGCAGACTGAAGAAATCTGTGGAAACAGCAAACACTGAGCTTGCAGTGAGAATAAATTTACCAGAGAGCCGCAGATGCATACTCAGGAGTGTGAGTGTCCCAGCACAAAAACCTTGCAGGTAGAGAATATCCAGGAAAATATCTATAGAACATACTGTGCCATTATTAAACACAATGTGTGGCATTTAAATTGCCTGGGTATTAATTTTTTAACATAAGGGAATCACAAAATATGTTAACATAACTGTTTTAGTTTTATTGCGATTATAGAATTTTGAAAAACGTTAGGGTTTCATCAGTGCATTCATTTTTAAATAGCACAATTTATGTTTTCATTCGATGCCCTGATCCATTATCTTGCAAGGTTTTCACGTGGTTTTAGTCATTTTTATATGAGAAAACTTGTAGATTAAACTGCTCTTATTTTATTAACGCTGAGCCTAAAAGAAATTATACTTATCCCAGAGAGGGGGGGGGGCAGAGAGGCAAAAAGAAAGAGAAAGAGAAGAAAAATTCTGTTTGAAAACCTTACACAAAATACAGACAAAATGCCCTAACAAATATAATTTTAAAACCTAATGAGATTATGCAAGAGATCATCCTTGGGTTTTCTATTTTTGGTTTCTATAGCTCGTATGTATGGGATTTATTTAAAGTTATTTTGGTTAAGGCGAAATTCATATTCAAATTCCCCTGCAGTTTAAGATTCACACGCTAGCTTGAACCTGTACGAAATGTCTAAGAATTGCTGTGGGATGCTTTGCTAGCAAGCTCCCATACTTCAATGTCTTAATAAAATGCAGAACTTTATAACTGCAATGAAAAAGGCAATAACTGTACACTATAAAACGAAAAACACTTTATATATAGATAGCTTCTGTCCGGCGACCTCATTTTATCACACACAGCACATCCTATACCACGCAATGGAAATGTTAAGTCAGTAACGGCAATGAAGCAAGTGACACGCAGACCTATCACTCTTAAACATGAGGCGCCTAGAATTATAACCAGCCATATTCTGAAAACGATGCACATTTTCAGAAAAATAAGAAAAGTGTTCCTATATGAAAAACAAATTTTATTGTTGTGTTGAATAAGATTTTTAAAGATTTAATTTGGGTAAAAGTGTTTTCCAATTTGAAAAGTAGATTTAGAGATTTTTAACAATAAAGAAAGCAGTAAAAAATTGAAAAAAGTAAAAAATCAACACAATTGTTTAAAACCTAAAAAAATATAAAAATTGGTAGAAAGGCTACCTCTAAGAGAGTAGCCATATTACAAAAAAGCAAATTTAGAGTAATATTATCTTAAAATGCAGCCTCCAGAACAAATTCATGCGTTTTTCTACTGTCATAGTTCAAGCAGTCTTTTCACAGTGCTATCAAAATTGTCTTCCTGGTGATGAACAATTAAAATATTAAGAAAACTGAAATGTGAAATAAAAAAGGGCAAATCTTTAAAACCTAGAAAATAAAGTCTTCGTAATGGTGTATACCTTTATAACGAGCATATTTAGAATGGTATCATCTGGAAAAGCAGTCTCTATAATGAACACATGTGATTTTGTTGTCAGAATTCAAGCAGCCTTTCCACAGTATTGTTAAAAATGTCTTCCTCGTGATGAATGAACATATTAAGAAAACTGAAATGTCTCAAAAAGCAGAACATTGCTTTAAACCCTGAAAAATCAAAACTTTCCCAGAAATTTTACGTCTGTTTTGAGTAATTTTACTACAAAAAGCAAATTTAGAATAGTACAATTTTAAAATGACTAACTAGTGCGTAGGTTACTGATTGCTGGCCCAGGGGTGCCAGGTTCGATTCCCGGTACTTTCTTAGGAATTTTCTACATTAGAGAGATCTGGAATGGGATCCACTCAGTCTCGTGGGAACATTTGGAGAGTTAGATGGCGTTATTCCATCTCGAAAGCCGTTTGATAGGCGATTGGAGGGATACCGGCATGCTAATCACTAACCTCCCTGCAATAACTCCTCTGTATTAATTATGTTGCAAGACAGAGTTCGAGGACGCAACTATCTTGCGGAAGGCCAAGACCCGATGCATGTTATAGAGGAGGATCATCTTAATATACAATTTCTAGAATGAACCATTCGTTTTTCTTTAAGAAAATTGAAAAGTATCACGGAAAATAAACAAACTTTCAACCCAGTGTAACTTTATTACAAAAAATAAAATTTAGTATGTATCATGTTAAAATGCAGTCTTCATAATTAACCCATGCATTTTTCTGCTGTTAAGAATTCAGGCAGGTTTTCCACAATACTGTTATAATTTTTTCCTCTTTGCGTTCATTTTTTCACTTTGAGCATTTACAGCAACAATCTGCATACAGACTTCAGCGTTCTTTAGCTGTTCATCAGATCCAAATCTCTATTGCATTTAGATGCTTTCACAAAAATAATCATGATCGATCAATGAAGAATTTAGCTATTTCACATGAAGTGAGCGTTAAAATAAATTTCTTTAAACGACGAGTGTGATTATGTTTGCCAGATTGCTGTCAACATTAAGGTGTGTACAGCAGGTTATGTGCCCTTATATAAAACACATCTTTTTTGTTATCTCAGTAACGAACACAGCACTTTGACAAAAGTGTTTAAGATGCATTCATTATATCAAAACGCTTCGTATTTACAAAAGTAGTGCAAAGCTTTGTTTTAAAGCTTTTTTCACTAATTATTAAAAGCAGCACAATATGTTTAAGAGAGAAAGTATTATTTTTAAACAAAGATTTGTCATTGCATAAATGTTAGGACGAACTTTCCTTTATCATCCCATATCAGGATAAGTTATTAATGACAAAACACAATTATTACTTTAATAATTGAATGCTTAACAGCACTTATAGTAAGTAATTATACTTTTACTTTCCTTTCTAATCAGTTTGTTCATAAAAATATGTGTAGCGAACTCGCCTGTTAACATTATTTATTGGGACCACAAAACGTACGTCATATATTGCTTTGAGTATCGGAAGTTGAAACCCCTTAACTGTCCCTACGTCTGCCTGATGCTAATATGCGCATTTCTGTTTAATTTTGCAGTGCAAATAAATGACAATGTTGCTATTATTACTCTTCCCTTTTGACTTGCTATATACGCTTCTTATTCCTTAACTTTTTAGCATGTGCAGTATTTATTTCTTTTTGGCTGTGTTTAACACCCTTTTTACCAGTGTGACATCACAGCCAGTGGACAATGGTGATACGCGAGATGAAATGATAACTTATCAATGAAGTTGTTTGAGAAAGAAGTGCATCAGGCTTAAGTTTAAGAGTATCTCTTTTTTATTTCAATTTGAACTTTAAATAAATGAACTTTCTTAACTGTCATCCTTATTCATCACAGCAAGTGTATGAAATGTATTCAATTTCATTGTTTACATGGAAGCGCTGCATAATCAGTTCGAACATTTTGGAGATGTTTCTAATGGTATCGCTATAAGCTTTCAATTAAATTTTTGTGCAGAAAACATCAATGATATAACCTTCAGAAGAAGAAAAAAATCCAGTAAAAAACAATTCCTATCCACATCGCCGGAAAACGATCATTGAAGAGACAGCAAAAAATGCAGAAAGAGGTGCACTGGTGCTCCGTCATGCTGTCACCGAACGCGACATGGGTATTACAGTATCGCTTTAGAATACAAGGTTATGATGTGCTGATTTGAACCAAGCGGAACTTTCCGGACACGGTTTCTTATATAAAATCTGTTTATATTGATCACCTAATTAAGCGCAATCAAGTTTGCAATGTTGTAGCAGATGCACTCTGTATAGATTGTTTAACCTGCTGCAATTGATTGAGCCGCGCTCTTAAAGGTATGAATGGTGGAACTGCCGCTTCTCTTTCCGTTCTAATAGGGGTTGGCACAAAAACACCAGTTAATACTTCTAAAAAATTAAATGGTGGTACTTAAAATGAAATTATATCATCCGTAAGTGACAAGTGGCTGAAAATTTCGCTTATGTCGTTCAAGCGTGAAACTATCTAAATATATCAAACCCACGTTTTTCATAAAACACCGCTGGTTTTTAATTATAAATCTGGAATCGATATTTTTACTGAACAACA
Organism: Metallyticus violacea; assembly: GCA_030762175.1. Taxonomy (NCBI): domain Eukaryota; kingdom Metazoa; phylum Arthropoda; class Insecta; order Mantodea; family Metallyticidae; genus Metallyticus; species Metallyticus violacea. Next base: position 327,732,471 of record CM060846.1, read on the forward strand.
AAACATATTTAAATTGTTCACGAAACCAAAATCCTACAACTGCCGGCATCGGACGTAAAATGCATTCAATTAAAATAAAGACACTGCATACCGAACGGTGACTGCAGCAAAACTGCCACCTGTTCTACATTTAGAGAACTAGGCTATAGGATTGCTACTGAAATGCAAGAACAAAGTTGCTATTCGACTTCTACTGCCATATGTTAATTATATTATTCTGTTTTGCAGTTCTTAGTCAATGGATTCTACCATTCCTGTTTATTACAAGAAAGGAAAATAAAATACCAACGTTGTACATCAGACCATCAATTCATTTACCCGTCACATTGCTTACATCAAAACTTCCTCGAGAGTGTCCTCTCCTCTCAAAGAATGGCGCTGTTATTCATTTTTCTATGTAGTCAACGTGGCGCGCATCCAAGTCGTTAGGAAACAAACTTATAGTTCTTAACCTTTGGGAGGTTACAAATACATGTTTAAGATTAATTTAATTGTCCATAATGTTTATATAATTTTTCTCTTGCAATAAGACGATGTCGAA